>PVIR01004472.1:21218-78933 GCA_004026965.1 Petromus typicus | reverse complement strand
TGGCTTCCCCTTTCCTGGGGTGGCCCAAAGAAAAAGCCCCAGGTGTTCTCTTTGGTCAGCCCAAGCAGGGGTGGGGGAATCTTTCAGGCCATTCTCTTGAGGTCTCCAGGAAGACTCGTGTGCCCAGGAAAGGCACAGGGCGCAGAAAGCCCTTCCACACAGCCCCTCACCAGCACCAAGCGCTTACCTCAGCCATCTCTATCTTCCCATCTGAGTTCTTGTCGTACTTCTGCATGAACTCCTTCATCTTCTCCCCCAGGTTGTCACTCTTCGGCATCTGTAGGAAGAGAATGGGGGGCTGACTTTCCAGCCACATCCCGCAGGTGTCATGGGCCTCAGTGTGGCAATAGTGTGGCAATATCAGGAATAATTTGTGTCCTTGACATGCAGCACAGATGCAGGTGGAGCCCATGCTCCAGGGGACAAGGACTGCGTCCCTTTTTTCACAAGGACCCCTATATCCTCTCTTCTTCATGGCTTTGTCTTGTGAGTTTCAAACAGGGACAGGACACATGGCATCTTCAGGGTTTGCACTTATTCCCATTGCACAGATGTGAGACTGAGGCCCCGCATTTTATAGCTCGTAATGGAACCAACTTACTCCGAGGCCCCAGCATAGGTTTCAAGCACTCCAGAGAGCAATGTGAATTGCAGTTTTCTTTTAAGATTAACTAGCAATTCCACAGTATTTCATACTCTGATGTTTCTGTCCTGTTTTGTTTTTGTGTTCAGGGTCTCACTATATACTTGTAGCTCAGGCTGGCCTTGCCCTTGACATCCTCCTGCCTCAGCATCCTGAGTGCTGGGATGACAGGCACATGTTCTTCTTACTCTGTGACAGAATATGCGGATAGTCATCATGTAACTGAGGGACAGTTTAAAGAGTTCACTCAGTTATTCTGACTATAGGAAAACAAAGAATTTTGAAGTTCCGTTAACCCACAATTTCCTCTCCTAAATAGAAGACTCTCCTGAAATTCTCTTACTGTGCCTTGGTTTGGAGGCCGCAGCCTCATCAGTTGCATTAGGGGCGTTTCCTTATCGCTAATCAACGATGAATCCACCACGAGCATCTGATGGGGTTTTCTGGTTCCTAGGACTTGGCCAGCACAAATTCTGAGAGTTTTTTCTGAACCCTTCCTATCACTTTTTCACCTCTCGAACTGTTCTCCATTTGCCAATCTTCATTTTTCAAACAGTATTTATTTATCTTCACAAATGCACTAGGCATTTATCACAAACAGGGCCAATGTAGTTGAGTTTTACCACAGGCCCTTGTGAGATTAGGGCCCTCTTCATCTTGCAGAGTGCGAGGTAAAGTGACTTTTCAGGCTTCCCAGTTTAGCGGGGCCTGAATTTAAATTCATAACTCTTCCTTCTGAGGCCAATATTTTTTTTTTTACCCCATAGCAGCTCCTTGAGACCCAGTCCTAGATGACAACAGTTGAGATTGTTGTTGACAGACTTCAAAATCATCCTGAAGTCATTTTGAGGAAGTGAATGATGAAGAGGAGAACTTTACAGTGAAAGCACTTCATTAAAACACACCCTTCTGCCTAGCCCATGATCCCAGAATCAATTTTGGAGCCCTGCTTTCTGAAATCGCGGCTTCGTTACCCTAGAAGTGAGGGTTGATGAGGATACTGTTGATAAACAAATGCCTGAATCACCTTCGCCCTCCTGAGCCCATGGCTCCATCTCTTTCTCACCGGGGCACTCTGCTGACAGCTTTGAACCAGTAGCTCATGGTGGACTCGTGACTCATCTCTCAAAGTGCCTCCAGAAGAGGTGCATAGGCATACGGCAGGGCAAAGGGCATGCAAAGGCCCCGAGGGGGCTGCCATGAGGGAGTGGGCTTTGCACATCCCAGAACTGGTCACAGGAATCATAGCAGACCAGCTCCAATCTCCTTAGCTTTTCAGTACTTCACACGTCTCCCAAAGAAGGCTTTACCAAACTTAGTGGGGCCAGGTTGGCACCGAGGGGCCAGGTTGGCACTCAAGGGGCCAAGATGTCATCTGGAGTCACTTTGGGCTGGCTCCATGCATAAGGTCAACCAGGACTATCCAGGGAGCAGATAATGCTCAGCAAAATCCTCTCCTCTCTCCCAGGTCCTTGCTAGGGATTCCAGCCGCTGTTGGCCTAGAACGGAGACTTTCTATTGAAGATGATTCTGCTACCACTTTCTACTAGGGGATCTTTGGTAGTAGTTAGAGACATTTTCAGTTGTCACAGCCTGAAGGAGAATGCAGCTGGTATCTCATGGGTAGACGCAGGGATGCTGCTAAACGTCCTACCATGCAAGGATAGCAACTCACCACAAAAACATACTTGGCTCCAAATATCAATAGTGTAGAGCTGAGAAACTCTGGTCTAGAATACTGGAACTTAAGGTCCCTTGGGAATCTTTAGTCATAATCCTTCTGAATGATCTTAGGGAGGCAGTAGACTTTGTCCTTAGGAAAAATAATTTTTATACTGCATGTATGTACACAGAAATGCAGATGTACAGTTTTGGGGGATTAACAACTCTAATGCCTAGACTGATCACCCTTCAATCCCAGATACCTGGGTATATCAAGTTAGCATGCTCCTAGGGAGTATTCTAAGTTTTATTTTAACCCTCACAGATAAAACACAAACTTTAAGAGTCAAGACCAGAGACCTCAGGCCTATTTTCTGGATGTGTAATGGGACACCATGCCCAAAGATCACACAGGGTAGGGTGACAGAGAGGGCCAGACTTACCATGCCAGAGCCTTTTCTTGCCTTCTCCAGCTCTTGGAAAAAGTTTTCTAGCTCTTTACCTTCTATATATCCATTTCCTGTAAAATTTTTAAAAATAAGGTTAACTTCAGAGCTGAATAGTAAGATCAAACCTAAACAGGAGGAAGGGGAAAGGTGGAGGTCATGGAGAATGTCTCACAGCTGGTCCTCAAGCAGGTGTAGCCTGGCTACACTAGGGAAGTGTGTCGTGCCCTCAAGGCACTAAGATATGTCCAACATGGTTGTTTGTCTGCTTCCTGCTAGACCAGCACTTGGTGCCAGAAATCCGACAGGAGACAGTCCTTGGCATCAGGGTTTGTCACTAGGTGGCAGGTCATAGCTAGGGAGAAGCTAGGTCCCTGGGGTTGGGAAGGTGTACAGACAGGAAATATGGTCTCCCAGAATCCATGTTTACCTGGCACCTCAGAATATTTCGTAGCTTATTTGTTAGCTTTATTTATTTTCAGTACTGGGGATCAAACCTAGGACCTTGTACTTTTGAGGCAGGCATCAATAATGTGCCTAATTAGGAACTAATTAGGTCTTTGCAGATGTCCATAGTTACCATGAGGTGTTAGGGTGGGCTAAACCCAGTGACTGATGTCTTTACAAGGAGGCTATGTGAAGACGCACAAACATGGGAAGAGGGCCACGCGAAGACAGAGGCAGACTGTAGGGAGGCCAGCAGATGGTGTGGATTGCTAGCGGCCTCTGGAAGGTGGAGAGAGATGGAATACTCCCTCAGAGCTGCTGGCCTGAGCCAATACTGCAGACACACATCTTCATTTTAGACTTTCAGCCCCAAGGACCACGAGAAGATACTGTAAGATTTCTGTACTGTTAACGCCTCCAGTTTGGAGTACTTTGTCATGGTGGTCAACACAGAGGAGCACAGAGTGGAAAGTTATTTAATCCATCTCATCTGCAGAACGGGTTGCTGTCACCCGCTGGGATTTCCCATGGAAAGCACGTGGTCCATTCTGAGAGCACCACTGATAATGGCATTTCTTAAATTCAATCACCAGAACCTGCCTACAAGATGGGAATGAACTTGAGGAGGAAATGCAGTTACCAGAGCGAGCTCCCAAGAGCAGAGATGAACTTGCTGGAGCGCAGGCGTAGCGAGAGGTCCCTTGGGCTCTTGGCCCGGGAGTCCAGCGAGCCCAGCACCAGGGCAGCGGGGATCCACAGCCAAGGTCACTGCTCAGTTGGGGTGTGGGGGAGCTTGGGGGAAGGGGTCAGACTTAGCCACGGTGCTGCGCCCCGGCCTTAGCGCCTATACAGTCTCCTAGGGAATCTTTAAAAGCATGTACGTCTGGCTCCCACCTCCAGACATTCTGCTGTAATTGGCTTAGGGTGTGAACTAAGGATCATGATTTTTTTTTATAGCATCCAAGTGATTGTCTTATACAGCCAAGTTAGAAAACAACTGGCCTTGAGTCAAGTTCCCTCTCCGATCCTAGGCAAGTCAGCAAAGCTCCCTCCCATCCAGGAGGTTCACTGTGAGCAGGACAGGGTGGACACACTCTTCAAGGGCAAAGGAAGTTATAGACTTTATTTTAAAAAAAGTTAACCAAACAGGAGCCTTCGCCCTGGAAGTGGGGGGAGGTGGGAGGTTCTCCCCCTGAGGATTTAAATTCCAAAAACATAACCTATCCTCTAGTGGAGAGGATGCCCGAGAATCATATGGCATAAATGACGCCTTTTTGTCTGCAAGGAAAGGAGGTGACGCTGTAACGGAGGAGGGAGAGACCGGAGTCTTTTGTTTCCTGGGCTGGCGTGGTGGTCACCCTGGTAAGGTGCTCTGTAAGGTTTCTTTGGCAAATCAGGAATGCACACAGTTCTGCAGTCACTGGGCCTGTGTAGTGGCATGGGGTGGGTGCGGAGGGGACAGACAGAGCCCCGGAGGCAGTGGTCCTCCCTCGCTGGTCACTCCCTGCAGGATCCAGCTTCTCTCCCACTGCTGAGGCGCAGCTTCCTCTTGATGGCTTGCGAAGGCAAAGTCACGTCCTTCTGGAGGCTTTGTGGACTCGAGCAGGGATGTGGAAAGCCAAGCTCAGCTCTAGGTCCTTCTGCAGCTTCCAGAGACAGGGGGCTGGGGCAGGAGCTGTGTGCCGGGCTCGGAACTGGCACCATGAACATGTGGCGGGGTCACTGAGGCGGAAGCCACAGGGCCTGGGCCCCCGCCTGGCTGGGCTGCCGCATGAGTGAGCGTGTGTACATCTGTTTCCTGTGTGTATGAAGAGGTGGGCGAGAGAAATTGAAAGGAGGACAGCGCCTGGGAGCACCCAGCAGCTCTCAAAGAGCAGATGCCCCTCGCTCTGAATAGCTCCCCCTGCCTGCTGCTTCTGCTGTTTCTTCTCCAGCACCTACACCATGTTAAAGGGCTCAGTGAAAGGACTGGCCCTTCGTGTCAAGGCACCAAAGCCTGGTCCTTCTCCTACCTCTCACATCAGCAGTCTGGGCAGCAACTCTGAACCTCAGTTTCTTCACCTATAAAATGGAACGACAGCCTTTCTCCTGTGGCTGCTTTGAAGATTCAACAAAGAGGTGATAATAATATATCTGAAATACTGGCTTACGGTGCCCTCAGATATGCCAGTGGGCTAGGCATGGCGACGCACATAATCTCAGCTACTTCTGAGATCAGGAAGATCACAAGTTGGAGGCCACCTTGCGCAACTTACTGAGATCCTGTCTCAAAATAAAATTTCAAAGGGTGTGTGTGTGGCTTAGTGGTAGAGTACTCCTAGATTTAATTCCTCATACTACAAAGGAAAAAAAGAAGCAAAAGACAGAAAAAGAAAAGGGGAAAAAAGAAAATAAGCCAAGGTCATGAGCACTTCTGCCTGCTGACCAGCACGGGGACGCCTTGGCCTCGGGCTCCTTATTTAGGCTGGGAAGGTAAGTGGAGGGAGGAGAAGAGGACACTGCAGGTAAGGCCAGCACGAAGCCATGCTCCACTGGACAACTTGAGCCCAAAGGGGAGGAGCAGAAAAGCGCAGACCTGCAGAAGCGGCTCCTCCGGAACTCAGAAGGAATAAGTTTTATTTTTACTCCATCTTGTTTGAAGGTTTGAGGTGGACAGCAACCTCAAGAACTCAAACAGCCAGGATTTCTGTACAGCCCATGGTGTAGGACTTCTGAAGCTCCCCTGCCCTGGTACAGTCAGGACTCCTTTCATTTTTAAAAGCCCTTTTGGCCTCTTTCTTTGCTTCAGCAGATAATTTTTTTTTTTTTTTTTGAGAAAGGATTTCGCTAAGTCGCTAAGTTGCCCAGCCTAGGCTCAAACTTTCCATCCTCCTGCCTCAGCTCCCCAGAGGCCCTCCACCTGCCCCACTGGCCAATAAGCTGAGGCCTTACTGCGTATAAAGCCTGCGTGGGTTGCCATGGGGATAATGATGCTGCACAAAATGTGGGCCTGCCTTCTGAGGGGCACCCACAGATCACTTCGTGGCAGGTTGGGTCTTTTTGCGGTGACAGAAGAAACAGAGGTTCAGAGAAGGTGGGCAGCTTGGTCAGACTGCACAGGGAGGCGGCCCGGAAGTGAGGCTCCTAACTCCTGTGGAGGCACCATTCATTCACTCCTTCCATTTCTGTCGAGCACTCATTCTGTGTGTGCTGCATGCTAGGCACGAGGGTCCCAGAACGAGCCACAGAGTCTGGTGACATTGTATCTCCTGATGGTGAGGATTTGGGGCAGATGATCAGCAAGGAAATTTGATACACACAGTACTGCCAGTGTGGCACCGCAGCGAGGGAGAAACCACAATGCGGTGAGTGGGAGTCAGTTTGAGGCCTTGGGGCAGATAGGCAGGGCAGCCCGGCACAGGGAAGCAGGAAGGAGAAGGGAGGAGTAGAGTTGGGCAGGGGTTGGGATGGTGGGGCAGGCAGACGAGCATCGGAAGGCAGGGGGTGAGAAGCAGGAGGGCAGACAGGCAGGGCCCCTGGGCCTCCCCTGTACTGTGTATACAGACTCTGCCTGGCTGTGGCTGTCCTCTATCACTGAGGCCTGGGGTATGGGAGGGGTTGGCCCACATGCTTCTGAGAGGGACTTCAGCTCTGGGCCAGTGGTTAACTTCTTCTGTGCCCCTCTTACAGGGGGGTAGGGTGACTGGCCGCCAAGGAAATCTCATGGGGATGGGCGTCCATAAGGAAGTGGTTACCGTGGTAACCATCACTCCTAACCTCCTTATCTAGCCACGTCCGCCAAGCATGAAGGACAGGAGCCAGCAATCTTGCATCCTTCTTTAGCCTACTCCTCCTTCCATTCTCCACTGCCACATGCCTCAGTTTCCCCAGATTTAACCTTTAATGGCTGGGAAAGCCTTGATTGAAGGATGCACCATGCAAAGCTCTGCTTGTTTCCCCGAGATTTCCTGAGTTGAGCAGGCCTGGGTGGGAGGAGGTATAATTCTACCATCAGCTCTACGACTGTCCCTGTGCTGTTGAACAAGTCACTTCCATTGAGCCTTAGTTTCTTCATCCCGAATGCAAATCCATTCATGCTCTATAGAGAGAGCATGAGAGCCCCGGAAGGTCGTGCTGTGAAAGGGTCTGGAAAATGCAAATTCTCACCTAAATGGAAGGCATCATTTTACATCACCTCCTCGCCTCCTCGTAGAGTCCTCGGAACCCAACTATGTCTGAAAACCCTCAGCCTTTGGGCTGCAGCATACCGAGTTCTCTAGATCTGCTTCCCACCAGAGTCACCTGGGAGCTTTTACAACACCACGCCCCATCCCTGCACTTTTACTGGTGAGGTGAGGGTGGTGTCCAAGGTCTCCAGGTGACTTTAATATGCACTCAAGGGGACACACTGCCTCGGAACAGACAGACTCAGACTTTAAGGTATGTAAAAGTTACCTGGGAAGCTCACTAAGATGACGAGTCCAACTTAGTAACTGTAGAGCTTGCTTTTCCAATGTGGGCAATGGGCCAGTCACAGCAGAATTACTGGGAGTGTGTCAGAAAAGCAGGGCGTCAGCCCTGGCCCAGCCTTCTGGCCCCAACTCTGCAGCTGCCCTGTAATCCGCTCTATTACACAGCCAGGGAATCCTTAGACCCGCAATGTCTGAGACGTACTGACTCGGTGCTCTTCTGGCTGTGGTCTGGACCCCACATCTGGCTGTCAGTGGGTGCTGGCTAGAAATGCAAATTCCCAAGCCCCCACCCAGGGACTGTGAATCCCTCTGGGGTGCAGCTCAACACGAGGGTTTTAATGAGGCCTGCAGCCTGCTCAGGTTGGAAAGCTGTGGCCAGGATGTCATGGCTGCCACCACTCCACAGTACGAGGCCCTCCACCGTATTCAGGGCGGAGGTACAAGGGGGAGGTCACTAGGCTACGCTGCAGCAGAGCTCACCGTGAGGCCCAGCCTCTGCCTCTGGCTGGAGCTCACATTTGCTGAATGGCAGAGCCTCCAACCTGCTGGCAAACCCTGCCTGGGACAGTCCAGTCCCCAGGCCCCGCCACCATATTGGCCCTGGTACTGCACAGCCGACACACGTGCAGGGAGCTTTCCCCTCACACCTGCCTGATCTTCATGACTCCGCCAGGTCAACACACAGGTGTTAATCCCGCCCTCAGTGGTAGATGGAGGGGCAGGAAACTCAATTATGTGGCTAACAGAGCTCCCAGGCTAGCCAGGCTTCCGTCTGTTCATCTGGGCAGGCTGTATCTGTGTTTGCCTCAGTTACTTTCTCTGTCAGTCATACACATGTGCACACACACACACACACACACACACATACACACATACACCATGTGTACGCACACACCTCCCAGTGGCTCCCCAGAATAATGATTTCTGGATGAAAGTTTGGGCACTGTCATTGCAGTGTTTCTGGAATGTGGCACCGGAGCCCAGCTGATTCCTCTTAACCTGTGGACAGCTGGTAGCAGAATGCTGGGCAGAGTCCCAGGAGAGGAGGAGCAGAAGGATGGGGCAGATTGGGCAAGAGGGGAGACAACAGAGAGCCAAAGGAAAGGGACAAGGCCAGAGGTAGAGGCCCAGATGGAGCTGACTCGGGGAAGGAGGCCATCTGATGCAATCGGTCGGTGAGTCGGTGAGATGCCAGCCAGGCCCACTGAGAGCACAGTTCTTGGAGAGCCTGAGCCTGTCTGCTCTATTAATTCCGGCCCCCGAGGGACAGGAGAAGATGTCCCTGAGGGGTCTCCTGCCCTGGCAACCTCCCCAAGGGGCTGAGCTAGTAAAAGTGCTCAAGTGTGGAGGGGGTAAACAAGATGGCTCTGGGCCATCTTTGGTTCCCAGGCAAGGCAGGCTGGAGCACCTTGTTTGTGAAAACCGGTTTCCTTGGCTGTGCCCCTGGGGAGCCCACCTCTGCACAGCCCCAGGGCCTCCCTCTGGCTGGTGTAATAATAATCCAAGAGCCCTCCTCGTGCAGAGTGGGCACACTGTGCTCCAGTCGGGGTGATAGGAATATAAATATGGTGAATAGTTAAATTTTAAAGATGGATTACATGAAAGAGACATTGCCACGAATCACTCCCAGGTACCTCCTTTATCTCAGACACACTTATCCCATCAACTTTGCCGTGTTCCAAAGCAGGTCTGGAAGTCTTTCATGTCCTTAGAAGATGTGATTGAAAATATGGTGAATGCCGCTGTGTCACATGCCATCCACTCATCAAACACAGCAGTGTGTCCTCCTCAGCTGTATTCTTGATCTGACACTGTGTGACATCACACTCTGCCCCAAAGTCAAAATGACCATAAAAGTAAACATTCTGAATTGGTTCGGAACATGGAGGCAGATGCAACACTCAGCCGAAAGGACCCCAGAACTACCAACAGTGGCAGCAATGATGAGATTAGTGTGTTTGAAGTGGGGGAGGATCGAATGGCAGTATGTATTCCTCTGTAATAAATGTTAAAAAAAAAAAAAACCCAAAAAACAATTCACCATAGTTTTCATCACAACTCATGCACCAAAGGCCTTGTCAGTCAAACAACTGGGTGGGGCAAAGGGGGAGGGGGTATCGAACATGTTTCCAGAGCCTGTGGAGGCCGGAGTCTTTCCCAAAGAGCCTCAATCCTGGCATTTTGTCCACATGAGATATTTATAGCTCTCCAGAGATTCATTAGCAGATGCAGAAGAAAGCTTTGCCAGATGACGTTAACTTTGGTCCCCAGCACTAGACCCTACAGATTTCAATAGCTAAGACCCAATCATTTTTATAAATCCCACGACTATCCTATGAACAGTATCGTCATTCTGCCTTGTAAATATTGTAGTATTTATGTCAAGCCTTAATATTTCCCACTATCTTGTGACATTGTTTGGCCAAGTCTTCCCTGTTAATAATGCTCCTGGAGTCTAAGTCTTGGTATTCTAACACCAGTTGCCCAGGCCTCTCCCCACCTCTGGGAGGTGCTGTGGCTCCAGCAGGGACAGCAAGTCAGCAGTGACCAGCATGCAGGGAGGCCAGCCCCGTACCTGCTCCTAGATGGTGCCCCTTGGTGTGTGGGTGTGCAGGGCACTTCTGTTAGGACAGCTGGGCAGCGAGCGCTCTTACCAGTCCCGTGTGGTCCCTGTTGTTATTAACTATCAAAATCGTCAAGGGCAGAGGGCCTCGGGAACAAGGCTCAGGCCCTGTGAGGGGCTTTTGAACCCCCTGCCTCACCTGGGCCATTTTCCTGGAAAAGTACAGGCAGGTCCCTGCACCTGGGGATACATACCATTAAATTATTTTCTCAGTTTCAACTTGAGAAAAACATGCTCTTGTAACATTTTCAAGCACTACAGAAACTAAGAAAACAGAGTTTCTTTTTAATTTTACCTGAACCACTCCTCAGATAGAACCACTATTGGTTGGTAGTATTTTATTATCTTGGACATTTTTCTATGTCAGCACAAAAGCAGCTCCATGTAACTCTTATTGGTTGTTTAATATGCCACTGTAGAGGTTATCATAATTTATTTTTTGGTTCCCTGATGAAATACATTTCCCCTCTCCCAATTTACAGTATTTCAAAGTATTCTTTAATAGGCTCCCTCAGGCATCTTCCTTTTTCCTGTATAGAACAGCTATTTTAACCATGGAGAATGGCTCGATGGATTCCCTACTTGGTCCCATGGGTGTCTGCTTGCCTCTGAAAAAGGACCCACTTCCTCCTCGTGCTCCTATCACTTCCAGAGAGGCCCACAAGATGGCTCCTCATGGGTCCTGGGTGGAACTGGAGCTTGGTGGCCTCTGTCAGAACAACAGGGGAAGGCATGTGACCTCTGACCCCAGTGTTGCTCTGGTGCCTGGGTCTCCCAGAGTAAGAGATCTTTTTTTTTTTTTAGGTTTTTGGAGACAGGGTCTCGCTTTGTGGTTCAGGCTGGCCCTGAGCTCAGCCTCCAACTCACATCACAATCCTCCTGCCTCTGCCTCCCGAGTGCTGGGATTACAGGCGTGAGCCACCACGCCCGGCACTGTGGTGTGTGGTACTTGTTGCTGCTGGGTGTGGGTCTCCACACCCAGTATTGTTATGTGGTTACCGGGGAATCGAACCCGGGCCCTTGCGCTTGCGAGACAGGCGCCGGAACCACTGAGCTAACTCCCCGGCCCAAGAGATCTTCACAAAGAAGTGACCAGGAAGCAGCAGAACAATGGTCTCAACATGTCAGGGTCACTCAGAACATGGGGTGACATGTGGAAGAGCCCCAGACCCCACGTGGGTCATAGGGAGGCTTAGCTGCCATTTTCGCAACCCCTCATGTTACCTTTGAGAGACATCTGCAACTTCTGAGTGCCTGGGCTTAGTGACCACAGAGGAGGAGTCTGGGGTGGCATAGGGGACTAGGAGACCGGAACTCTGGCCCCCTCCTGCTTTGCTGTGTGACCTTGTGCCCCAGTTCCCCTCTCTCTAAATACCTTCTCTTTCCTTTCTCCCTTCCAAAGATAAAGAGAATTTTGAAAATCATCTCTCTGGTCAAGGGGTCTAGGATGCCATCCTTTTTCCCTATTTGGAATAGGCCCGCACCTTCTCTCTCCCTGGGCCCCAGCTTCTCTCTAAGGTCTTCTGTGTCTGTTCAGTACGAGAGTCCAGAGACACTGAGGAGCCAGTTCCTTCTCCCCAACGGCCACGGTGAACTCGGCTCTGGGAGCTGAGTGCAGGGACCTGGCATGCTGTGGGGAGAAGGGGAGAGAGTTCTCCCAGAGCTCTTGAAGGCAGTGAGCACCAAGACTCTTCAGGGAAGAAACCCTGAGTTGCAAACGGAAGCAGGGTTGGTCAGAGAGGCCCAGGAAAGGCTGGGAACACCTCCAGTAGTGGGGTGCTGGGTTCACCTGTACCCTTGGGGTGTAGGAGGGGAGGGCAGGGCACAGGGGATGTCAAAACAAAGGTGCACATTGGGGGCCAGGGAGTTAGCTCAATGGTTCCGGCGCCTGCCTTGCAAGCGCAAAGACCCGGGTTCGATCCCAGTAACCACATAACCAATTCCGGGCGTGGAGACTCACACTCATCAGCAATCAGTACCACATACCACAGTGCTGGGTGTGGTAGCTCATGCCTGTAATCCCAGCACTTGGGAGGCAGAGGCAGAAGGATTGCTGAGTTCAAGGCTGAGCTCAGGGCCAGCCTGAGCTACAAAAAGCAAGACCCTGTCTCAAAAAAACAACAAAAAAACCCCCAAAACAAAAACAAAAAAACACAAAGATGCACAGCAAGGTGGCTCCAAACCCACTTCTGGATCATTTGGTGGAATTGCAATTGGCTGTACGTACATTTCCAGGTCCTTAGGCTTCCATCTCCAGCCTGGAACCCTTCTTGTCTTCCTTCTCTGATAAGTCTAGGGTCTCACTCAGGACTTCCCTGAGGCTGTGACCTAAGAGGGTGATGTGGAGTCTAGCGTCTGTTCTGCAAGCAGCGAGCATGAGCTCCCGCTTCACATAGGAGCTGGGGAGCCGAGGGACACGGGCTTTGGGGGGTCGTCTAAACTCAGGGGTCTCAAGGCCCCTTTCAGGGATAAAAGCAAGTGTCCCCTGGCTCCAAGGCTGGGTCACAGGCTCTTCTGTGGACAGGTGGGAGGGAGGCTTGTACTTGTCATCACAGAAAAATCCCCTCTTCGATATTGTGAAATAGAAAATGTTTAAAAGGAAAGAGAGTGTAGGGGTAAATAATGAGGAGGAAAAGAATGTGATGGTCATTTTAAAAAAAGGAAACAAATCTTATTATATAGGGAGTCGGGGTTGCAGGGCAGGTGGGGGAAGGAGAAAAAATGAGAATCAAGTCATGTCATATTCTGGTACAAACTCTCAATGTTGAATGTGATGATGATGATGTGTATTCATAATGCACCAATAAAGATTTGATTTTTTTTTTAAATCCCCTCTTCCAAGTCCAGCAAGTATTCAGAAATCCAAGTGGGGAAATAAACACAGGAATCAGCGTCACCACTAACTAACCGCACAACCTCGGAGAAGGCAGGCCTGGCACGTTCCCTCATCCACACGAGGGGCCTCTGTCCAGAAACCTCAAAGCACAGGACAAGAAGTGTGACAGTTTTGAAAAGTCCAGTGTCTCAGACTGTAGAGAGTTGGAAGGATATGATTATCTGGAGGGTCACTGGGTGCCCTCATGCAAATGGGGGAAAGTAGAACTGGGGAGACCTGTTTCTAGCTGACTCATTGGAGCAGGAGGCCAGTGGTTTAACCTTGGCCACTTGGTAACTTTCCTTGAATCCTGTAAATCTCTGGTGCAGATAAACTGGCAGGAACGTCCTTAGGGAACGGGCATGTCATGTGGAATACTAAGAGGCTGCAATCCTATTAAACCCATCTCACCGAGGGAGATCTGTGCCATGAGCTGGGGGTTGGAAACGCGGCCCCCTGACACGCCTTGTTTCAGGCCGCACAGTCTACCCACATCCTCACTGATTCAGAGCCAGAATCGTGGTCCTATCCTGGTCACCAGATGCCCAGCCCTCTGCCCTCCCACTTTCTCAGTTGCCTCCAAAGACATGAAACTTCACTGTGAGTGTCTCCAGACATTAACCCCTGGGTCTCCGCTGCACTCTGAGTGGAGTCTGTTTAGCTAGTTCTACCCCTGACAGGTGAGGCTGGGAGGAGGAGGAACCCAGTGAACCCCTACCCAGAAGCCACTGCTTTCCTCACCCTCGCTCTAGTCCCAGGATAAACACCCCGATCCACCACCCTGCTGATGGGTCTGGGATGCCAGGACGTTTTGGAAGCCCACTTTAGCCAGGACCTTGGAGAAATTAGGTTGCTTTTTTTTTTTTTTGAATGATGGAGAAAAAGTCCCAAGTGAGAGAGGGGTCGATGGAGGCTCCCTTTATGCCCATGTGAGACCAGCACAGTACTGGTGCCATCTCCAAGGCCATCCCAGCCGGCTCTCATCTTTTTCTTGGTCAGTATCAAGACCACACCGAACAAAGTATCGGCCACTGCGGCATTTACAGTTCTGTCTCCCAGAGCTAGGGATTTAGCTCAGTGGAACTGCACCTGCCTTGCAAGTGGATGGTCCTGAGTTCGATCCCTGGTACCGAGGAGTAAAAAATTAGCTGTATCTTCTCTGTCCAGAGATAGTCACCAAGAGCAACCAGGATTATCACCAAGAGGGTGCAGATCTGGGACTGGCACCCCCACACCCACTGAGCAAAGCAAGCCCCTGATGCCATTCTTCACACTGCTGCCAGCCGGTGGGGGGGGGCAAGGGTTCTCCCCTCAGGCTGTCCAGCTCTCCCTAAGCTCCAGAATGGTCTTCAGGGAAGGGAACACCGGGGAGGCGAGTGGGCTGCTGAGACCTGTGGCTGCAGCGGCAGGAGGCTGGAAGTTACCTGATGGGAAAGGTGGGGAAGATGGCAGGGCCCTGCGAGGACCCTTCTCCTGGCCAGGCCTCCCCGTGGGGACATCCGGTTTGCTCGGAATGGTGATGCAAAGCTGGTGGGTTCTGTGCGCCCCACAGCAGGAGAGAAAAGTTATTGACACTTGTCACTGGAGCCGCTGGATGTCTCCCAAACTCCAGATCGCGACCCCAGCAGTCTGTGAGACCAGAACGCTTCCCGGGGCAAACGCACACCTGCCTCACCCTCTTGTCCCTCCAACCGCAGGTCCCTGGGGCCCCTGGGCGCCGAAGTTGGGAGACTTACTGACCGTCTGCGTCAAAGTGCTTCCAGATTTCCAGGAACTGGGACGCTGTCAGCTCGGCCAGGTGCAGGTAAGGGGGCTGCTGCTGCGAGCCAGCCATGGCGAGCCTCTCGGAGACTTCAGCCAGTGCAGCTCTGTCGCTCGGTGCCGCTCGGCTCTGGCACTCGCGCTGGGGCCGCGCGCCACGCTGCCTTTATATGCGGTCCCGGGGCTGCACCGCGCCAGGTCGCCGGCAGGGGGCGCGCGCGCTCAGGGAATCGCGCAGGGGCGCGGCACAGCCGGGCGGAGAGTGGGGACAGCCGGGGGCCTTGGGGTCAGCACTTTTGCGCCGGTGCTCTCCTGCACCCACGGGGGACACCCTCAGGTCTCTCGATGGGAACGAGGAGAGGCTGCCCTCCTTTCCTTCCCTCTCGCCGACAGTCTTGAGCACAACCACTGCTCGCAGTGGCGGTAACAGTAACCACAGTAGGAACGACGCCACGCGAAGGGCGACGCTGACAACAACTGCAAAGACTTTGCAACCTTCGGAGTCCGCTAGGTCTGTCCCGTGGCGCCTCTCACCTGCCCTTTCCACGGCAGGGACCATTTTCCTAATGCAGGATTCGAGCCTGAAAATGTTTACGTGTGAGCTGCCGCGCTGGAAACTGAACCAGCACCCTCTCGGCTCTCAGGGCGCCAGGGAGCCGAGGCTTCTGGAGAAGCACGAAGGCCCCGATCTGCCGAGGGAGCCGGAGCCGGGCCCCAGAGACTCAGACGGGGCGGGGGCCTGACTTCTCCTCCGCCCCCCGCGCCGTCTCAGCCTGGACATTTTGGGGGTGGTCAGTCACTCACTCTGGGCTAGTACTGCTTTTAACCGCATCTGCCTGGGAGCGTGGTGAGAATTTGCCTGACCTGGGGGGAACAGAAAATGTCCAGCCGTCACCTACAGATCTGGTCTCAGAAAAACGGAAGCAGCCACTGCCAGGGCATCCTAAGGGGTGGCAGCGCAGGCGTGGGCTGGTGTCCCCGAGTGGCAGACCGCGCCGCCCCCGTCCTCCCCCTCCCCCTGCGGTGACTGTGCCACCATCGTGCTCATTAACAGGTGCTGATGAGTGTTAAGTGAACCGCTCTCCCGGGGAGAGCTACACGGAAGGAGGTAAGTGAGAATCCAAAGCAGGTCGCTAGGTGAGAGGGGACAAGGCAGAGGTGGAGAGGGAGGCAGAGCCCGCCAGACTGCAGCTCCACAGTCACCCGTGTGTGCCCAGGCCAAGGGTGTCTTAGTGGTCACGCGCAGGAAGGGGCCAGAGAGGCCTGAGAGAAGCGGGCGTTGGAAGCCTCTGCGCACCGCGTCCCCTTGCTCCAGGGGCCTGGCCCGGCTCTGGGGAGGCAGGGTGGCTCGGTCATCACACAGGTGCTCTAGAACAGGTTGCTCCACCCAGATGCCACGGTCAGCTATGTGACCTCTGGTGAGTCCCACAGCCTGCCTGTGCCTCGGGCTTTCTCTTCTGCAAAATGGAGTGCAGGTGTCTACCTCTTAGAATTGTTCTGGCAACAATTACATAAGTCCATGCTCCTCCATGGCACCGGTGGTCAGTGGTGAGCTTGGCACAAATCCCCGGCGTAGCCCCCAGCTCCAGGAAAGGCTGAGACAGGCGCTATCTCTAACCCTAGTCCTGACGCCTGTGGGGGACAGCCCTGCAAGGGACCAGACTCAGTCCCAGTGCTCGGACAGCTGTCTGTCCAGTCCTCCGTCTCACTCCTACCCCTCCTCTGCCAGGACTGAGCGTGGCTGCTTACCCCTCCCACGTCCCGCTTCCTGCTTCCCCAGGGAGGGAGTGGACAGCCACGCAACCCTCATCCCTGTCCCCAAGCTGAACACTGTAGAAGCAGTGAGTCACTTTGCGGGTTACCAGTCCCTTTCTGGAGTCAGATGGCGGTGGCTTTAGAGCCTACCTGGTAGTGAGCCTCAGTGAAGGGGAGGCAACAGTACAGCTGTGTCACCGGGTCAGTGTTAGGACCAAACACGATGGAGTCAAGGATGCCTGGCAAGAATCCTGCCAGCCCTAGGTGCTTAATGGAGAGGTGCGGACTTGTGCAGGGCCTGAGCCCACGCTACAGGAAGGGGGCAGTGTGGGCCGCCTGGTCCCAGGAAGGCTGGGACACGCAGAAGTCCGGAGTTTGGGTCCAGGTGAAGGTGGACCGGAGCTTGTTTCTGCCTGAGGGTTGTCTGAGGGTCGTCGGAAGCTGCACAGTCTGTCCTGTCTTGAGTCTGGAAGGAAGCAGGGGGGACTATGACCTCTGAAGTGCTTGGAGGTTGTGGCGGCTCCTGGGAAAGATGTGCAGAGTGTAGATACGGTCAGAAGATGGTGTACGTAGGTGGTTTGAGCTATGGAGCTAGAAACTGCTCCACAAAGATCTTTACTCAGCTATGCAGAGGTCTCTAGTCCCGACTGAACTTCTTTTAGATGCTATAATAAAATACTTACGTGATTCATAAGGAATAGTGGTTATTTAGGTTGTGGAGGCTGGGAAGTCCCAGAGCACGGCACAGACATCAAGGGGGGACTTCTCAAGGTATCATATCGTGGGCAAGGACATCATGTGACCAGACAGAGCATGCAAGCTAGCCAGACAGACCTGATTTTGCTTTTTTCTTTTTTTTTTCTTACTGTGTAACCCAAGGTGACCTTGAATTTGAAATCCTCCTGCCTCAGCTTCTCAAGTGCTGGGATTATAGGTGTGCATCACCATATCTGGCTCATTCTTCTCCTTAATGAGCTAATTCTATCACAGGGTCCCCATCCTTGTATGAATGACATCATGAAGCCTTAATTACCCCAAAGGCCCACTCCCAAATGCCATCAACATAGGAATTCTAATCAGATTTCTCACCCTACAAAATTCTCACTGGCAATTAAGTTGCAACACAAAAATTTAGGGGCAGATACACTCTCACCATAGTGCCCCACACACCCCAGTGGCAGGAGCCAGACACGATGGTGGTGGCGGTGACAGGGACCTCGCAGATTTGAGCTCTCATGGGTACTGCTTTGCTTGGCCCTCACAACAGCCTGTCAAGGGTGTGGGGCAGAGTCGCCCATTTGAAAGCTGAGGAAGCCCAGGTTCAGAGTAATGCTCATCCAAGACCTGGCAGGGCTGGTGCATCCAGATCACTGGCTTCTCCGGCTCCCAGAGCATATGGGCTTCCTGTGAACAGGTGCCAAGCTCCTGGGCAACAGCTATAAAGTTCTTCTCAGATCGTGGCCCTTGGTGCCACTGAGGGTGCTCAGGTACTTACAGAGATGATCTCCATCTTACCAAGGAGGAAATTCAAGCTCAGACAGAGGGGACACCTTGGCTGAAGTCACACAGCCAGTGTGGGCAGGGTCCCCTTGGGGCCAGGAGTGATGTCACATCTACTGTTTCCACAATGCCCACTGGTTCTCCGGCAGCTACCCCCACCCCTCTCCAGAAGGGGCATACTGGGAGCTGTCCTCTCCTTGGGACCCCGGCCACCAGCTGCCCCTTGGATGCTACCACCCCCCCTAGGGCCCCCAGATCATTGCCCAGGGAGATAGGAAGGCCTGGAGATGGGCTGAGATGGCGAGAAACCAAACAATGGAAGACAAACAAGTTTGCAGCCAGTTTCCGCCGGGCTGTGGTAATTGGCAGAGTGCTGCAGAGCACCTGGTGATATTTTGGAGCATGTCAAAGGGAAAATCAGAAGCCCAAGCTGGCTCTGCCCTCTTCCTGCAAATGTTTCTTTCAATATTGCATCTTTGGTCTTCACAATGGTCAGGACTGGCTACTGGGGTGCCAGAGAGCTGGCCTTGCTTCCCAGAAAGGAGGATTAAAGGGATGCAGGAGCCCAGCAGTTTCCATGGAAACGGATCGGGGTGGTGGGGAGAATAGAGTCCAGAGCAGCCCGGAGGTGGGAGCAGGACTTTGAGTTACTCAGGCTGAAGCTTTCGATCTGTGGGCAAAATGCCTCCCTGTGGGCAAAAGATGTGGGTCAACAGGAGAGTGACAGGAGGTAGAATGGCAGCAGCGGGGGCCGTCGAGTGGCCTCTCCCTCAACAGGCAGGATGCAGAGGCTGAGTGCTCAGGCTGCCGAATCCCACAGGTCCTTCGCAGTGGCTGGATCTGCTGCTTCCCAGCACTTCCGCCTCACGTTGGCTGTGTGACTCTGGGCAAGGTGTCCAGCCTCTCTGAGATTTGATTTCCTCTTCGGTAAATGCAGATTATCTTTGTTTGTACCTGAGAAGCTTTTGTGAGCATTAAGAGCATAGGAAGGATGTTGTGGGGACCTGGGCATTAAGGGCATAGATAGGATGTTGTGGGGACCTGGAACGTAAGAAGCAGATATTCTTAAAAGTGGGAAAAGTAAAAGGAATTCATGGAGAGTCTGATCTACCTAGTGTGGCCCATTCCCACCTGCCAAAGCAACTGGTTCAGAGAGAGACTGGAGGATCTTTTCCCACAGTATAAAGGAGCTGCTGGCTTCCCTCTGTATTTGCAGAGAGTCTTGCCTAAAGCTGTGAGGTCTGGAATTGCTGCAGCCATCCTGACCCCACGAGTGAGGAGTCTCAAGGTGGTAGGGGTGCAAGAGGGCACAGAGTGAAGGCTGAGGACGGAGCCTGTTCCTGCTGCTGTCTGAATGTCCCCACAAAGCCTCATGTGCTCATAGGTGGAAATTTTTGGAGGTGGCTGGATCTAGGGTGTGTGAATATAGATTAAGGAAGTGATAACTAAATTAGTCTAATGACTGGTTTAGCATAATTCTGGGTGTGAGTAATGGAAAGGTCCATCCTGAGTGTGGCAGATACAGACCCAAAGGCATGTTGCCTGGATAGTATAACAGGGGAAGAGAGGTTTGCTTTTGGCACTTCCTGTGTCCTCTGCTGTGGACTGTTTCTCCTCTGTAGTCTGCCTTTGCCACACCACCATGCCTTGCAGCTGACTGATACAGACTGAACCCTCTAAAAACTGTGAGCTGACTGTGATTCTAAACCTCTTCAAACTATCTTCCTTTAATTTGTTGGTGTTGGGTACTTTATCTCCGCAGTGCAGAAAGTAACTAAGACAAATTCATTATTCCAAAAGGCAGGGTGAATAGACTGCAAGACTTGGAGTCAGAAGTGATATTTGATCTCTGTCAAGCTGGGCCTGCAGTAAGCTAGAACTTTACTGTTATCAATCAGGTAGCTTCGTGGAAGTTAGCCTTACCTTTATCTCAATACCAGACAAAGACATAACTGAAAAAAACAAAACTACAGGCCTGTCCCTTTAATGTACATAGACACAAAAATCCTCAGTAAGATCCAGGCAAACAGAACACAACAAATCATCAAAAAGATCATATATCGTGACCAGCTGGACTTCATCCCAGGGATGCAAGGATGGTTCAACATACACGGTTTGATAAATGTACTTTGTTACATAAGAAGATACAAGGACAAAAGTTATAAGATCATCTCAGTAGATGCAGAAAATGATTGACAAGATCCAACACCCATTTATGATAGAGACCCTGGAGAAAATAGGTACAGAAGGAACTTATCTCAATCTGTAAAGGCCATTTATGACAGACTAATGACCAATATCATATTAAATTGGGAAAAACTGAAAGCTTTCCCTCTAAAATCAGGAACAAGACAAATATATCTGCTTTCACCACTCTTATTCCCTATAGTCCCAGAAATATTACCCAGTGCAATTGGGGCAGAGAAAGAAATGAACGGGATGTGTATAGGAGAAGAAATTATTTGCCGATAAAATGATCCTTTACATAGACGATTCAAAAGAATTCCACCAAACGACTCCTAGAATTAGTAATAAATCCAGCAATGTAATAGGATACAATATCAACACACAGAATCAACAGTGTGCTTGTGTGCCAATAATAAAGCCATCAAGAAAGAAAAGAGAAAAACAACACCATTCTCAATAACATTAAAAAAAAAAAAAAAAAACTGTCCCAAAGCATCCTCGAAGGAAAGAGAGCCAAAGGAAAGAGGACAAACAGTGCTGGAAAAACTGGCCATCCACAAGCAGAATATCGAATCTAGACTCATATCTCTTACCATGTACTAAACTGAAGTCAAAGTGGATGAAAGATCTAAACAGCAAAACAAAAGCACTTAATCTGCTGGGAGATAAAACAGGGTAAAACTCTTCAAGACATAGACATAGGAAAAGATTTCCAGAACAGAACCTCAGTTGCCCAAGAACTAGCACCAAGAATCAACAAATGAGATTATATCCAATTAAAAAGCTTCTGCAGAGCAACGGAAAACCCAACAGAGTGAAGAAACCACCTATAGAATAGGAACAGCATGTTTTTGCAGCTACACCTCAAACAGAAGACTAATATCTAGAATTATAAAGAACAAAGAAATCAGACATCCCCTAAATAAAAGACCCTCCAAAAATGGGCAACTGAAATACCTGAAGAAGTATTCAACATCTCTGGCCACTAGAGAAAAATGCAAATTAAAACAACACTAAAATCCCATTTTACCCCAGAAAGAATGGCCACTATCAAGAAATCAAACAATTGTCGGGAACTGAATTTAGCTCAAGTGATACTGTACCTACCATACAAGCATAAGGGCCGGAGTTCAAGTTCTGATACTGTAAACAAAAACCACCACAACAACAAAAAAACAAGCAAGGAGAAATCAAACAATAACAAATGCTGGTGAAGGTATGCAGGGTGGGGTTGCCCTACTGCTGTACTGGTGAAAATATCAACCAGTTCTATTGCTGTAAGTTCGATGTAAGTCTGGGGTTGTGGAAGGAAATGAGGCACTCAAGAATGAGTTCCAGCAGGGAGAACAGCCTCAGAGGACTGAACCACCGAGCTGTCTTCCAACAGCAATTTTATTATGGAGCCAATACAAAGTAGCAATGCATAGGGGTAAAAACAGAAGAGGTGGGCCTGGGCATTTCCTGGGACAGGCTTTGCAGTTTTTCCTGATTCCTATCCCAGTGTTTGTTTACGGATCTCCTTTGCAAGATTCAGTAACACACAACTTAACAAGATGTCCAGGGGAACATCCTGTGATCTGGTGATAAAGAAACTCAGGAGTTTTGCATAAGGAGCTCTGCAGAAGTCCTGTTTAAGTGGTTGTCCCATGAAACTGTTAAATGGCTGCATTTTTCCCTATACAGTACTGTTATGAAAATTATATTGAGATTCCTCTAAAAAACTAAAATCAAAAATTCTAGTTGACCTAGCTATTCCCCTATTAGTTATCTTCTTAAAAGAGTTGAAGACATCATGTTACAGTGATCTGTGAACACCCATGTTTATAGCAGCACAGCTCACAATAGCTAAATCTCAGAAGTGCCTTATAGGGTCATCAATGGAGTTTCGCCCAATGGAGTACGACTGTGCTATGAAGAAGGATAGATTTGAATCATTTATAGGAAAATAGATGTACCTTGAGATCATAATGTTAAGGTTAATAAATCATACACAAGTTTAAAGATTATACAGTTTCTCACATATGAGAAATGCAAAGTATAAATAAATTAAAGAACAAAACAAAGGATAGATTATAGGAAGCAAGGATATAGATCTTTTGCAAATGAGTGGGAGACCAGGAGATGGGAGGTATGTGTGTATGAGAGGGCATAAAAAGAAATAAGACATATTATGCTCATGTGCCAGCTCCCCATGAGTAGTGTAATCACTATGTACAATGAGATGTACTGATAAAAATTTAAATTAAAAATATTTACTCATTAGTGTTTAAGCTTATTTATAGTAATGCACTTTTATTTACAAAGAAAAAGGTCTGGCTGATGGTTCATGAAAAGGACAGAGATCCTTTCAGAAGCCAGAACTGGGAAATATTTGGAAAACAAAGCTTCTTTCTCCTTTTCTCTTAGAGCTCCAGGCCAGGCCACTGTCAGCTCCTCCTTTCCCTTAGGAGCTCGGTTTTCCTCGATCCCAACTAATACATGGCCTGACAGCCTGGCCTTAAGCAGTCAGTCACCTGCCCAACCTTCCTGAGGACCCCAGAGCGTCCGCTTCCCTGCCAGCTGTGGCCTCTCTCTCTCTCCACATTCCAAACGCCCACGGGAAGGACCTGGTGTTCCGGTGCATCTTCTGTTTGTCATCGTGGCCGCAGTCCAGCCCTGAATGCCACCGAGGGTCATGCGGGGCACAGGGAGGGGTGCAGAGTGCAGTGAGGACCCTGTTTCCTTTACAGCCACTGTGGGCATGGTGGCATTAATGGCACCCCTAGCACTGAGTACTCAATACAGATAACTAACTGGAAAGGCACTGTGCCTACTACAAATGCGTAAAAAACACTGACCTCTGAGTTCCAGTGTAAAGAGAGAATCTGAAACGGGGTTGGAAAAGTTTTGTGTAAATGGCCAGAGAGTAAAATTTTGTTATTGTTGTTTTATAGCAACCTCAGACAATAAAAAAGTGAAAGAACATGGGTCTGTTTTAATAAAACATCTTTTACAAAGTCGTGCAGTGAGCTGGGTTTGGCCCGCAGGGCATATTTTACGGACCCCTAATCTAGTAACGGAATCCTAGGTTCTCTCTAATGTCTCCAAGCTTTTATTTCTTCTTCTGTGAAATGGAGACACTAATGGAACTCGAGCAGAAGGCTAATGCTACGATGCTTCCGGAGGGGAGGTGTGTAGATTGTCAGCACCATGGCTGTCACAGCTGAGGGATGCCAGCTCCTCTGTGCTTGTTATTTTTGGAGGGGGGGTCTCTCAGGACAGCTAGATACAGAATGCAGCGACTGGCCTTATAAATCTAGAGGAGTCCTTCAGTCTTCCCTGAGCTGGGCTGAGGATGAGTACCCCTAACCCCCAGAGGCAGATGGGGTCGGTAAGCAAAGGGCAGGGGCCGTGGGGCGGAGCTCAGTGGGAAAATGGTTGGCTGGCAGGTGTGAAGCCCTGGGTTCCGTGTCCACACCATTCATGGGAAGAGGGAGAGGAGAGGGAAGAGGAAGGTGGGAAGGAAGGAAGGGAGAGAAGAAAGGAAGAAAGGAAGGAGAGGAAGACAAAGCCCTGGGAAGGAGGAATGAAAGGAAATATAGCCACAATGAATCCTGGTATGAGGCTTGCTTGGCTCTGCCTAGGAACCTGCAGGGAGCCTTGGGCCTGATTTACAAACAAATTTGCTTTACTTCCTGCCAGAACAGAACTTCCTGGTGACCAGAAATTTGGATCCTTATACTCAGGATGAAAAATTGTCCCTAGTGAGGCAATGTCCTGCTTCCAGGATTGTCCAGGGGGCAAAAGAAATAGTGGAATGCTACAGAGGGACCCTCAAAGATAAGGGCTGCAGCTCATTAATTTATGATTTCATTTAAAATTTTATTCCTATATTCTGTCCAAAATAATTTAACTGTCTACCTTGTTCCAGGCACTGTACTTGGTCCCTGAGATTCAATGGTTAAAAAACCAAAAAATAAAACCCAGCAATAATCCCTCTCTTTAGGAGCTTAAAGTCCAATATCTGTCTCCCGACAGACGTGGGTCCAGTCAGAAGATTGAATATATCAGTGAAAACAGTGCGCAACAGGTCGCTGACCTTAGGTAGCATTTTGAAGCCCACTTGGGAGTGAATAACCCGAGGGAGGTGGCGAGCATCCTGGGGATTCGAACTCATACACAGAGGCTGCATGGATGACAGACTGTAGAAAAAGCAAGAGGGACTGGGAGGCACACTGTCCTGGGGGTGCCCCAGTCACAGGGCCCAGGCCTAGGGAACTGGGAGTTGTCCAAGGGTTTTCTGTTGGGAAGGAATGTGACCAGAATTGCTTCTTCCAGGTTGTCTGGGCGGAGCGAAGGGCAGATGCTTCGAGTGGCTTCTGGAGCTGCGCCGGAGGGACGGCCGTGCCTTGGACTTGGGAAGGGGCAGTTGTTGAGGATGGAAGTGGGCAGGGACTACTTGGGCAGCAAAGTGGGTTTGGTGAAGAGTTGGGTTAGAAAGGGGGGGAAGAGATGACCTCATTGTGGTCCTTATTGATGACCTTGGGTGAGAGTCCCATTTAGGGGGAAACCTTCCTCGTTTCACTGGATATGTTGACTTTGAGGTCACATGGCATGACTCTGATCTGGACTAAATGTTTGTGTCCTTGTAAAAATTCCTGGGTCGAGGCCTCATCCCTAGTGTGATGGTATTTGAAGGTGGAGATTTGGGGAGGTAACTGGGTCATGAGGTTGGAGGCTCCAAGAAGGGGATAGGTGTTCTCATCTGCCACACGATGGTCCAAGAAGATGCAAACCGGGAGTAGGTCCCCGTCTGACACCTCATCTCAGACTTCCTGGGCTCCACAACTGGGGGAAATACATTGCTGCTGTTTACTTCCCCAAAGGCAACACACTAAGACAAAGTGCAAACATGGCACCTGAGCTGGGTCCTCCGCCTTGAGGCCTCTGAAGCCCAACTGGAAGCCCAACTGAAGCCCAGCCGCCATCAGGAGGGGTGAGGGCTCCAAGGCTGAAGCACCCAGGGTCTTGATTTCAAGCCTTGCGTCCTCACCCACTGTAAGAGCGGAGCTGTTCCTGAGGTGGCCAAGTCACCGAGCACCATCACAGGCACGTGTAAAATGTTTCTCCAAATGCACCCTCCCTTCCCAGAGCATGCAGGCCCCGAATGAAGCCCAGATCTCTGTGAGGGAAGGAGGGGTCTGAGTGAATCCGTGGCCCTGCCCTGGCCAGTTCTTGCTTTGAGCTGTACCCGGCAGAAGGCAGGAGGGGATCTTGGCTCTTTTGCTCCTTACTTTGCCACGGTTCTCAGCACAGCTCAGGCCAGCTGCACTAGGGATAACTGTGGGGTGAAGGAGGAGTGGAAGGGGCGGCTTCAGCGTATAGAAAATCAAGACCTTTTGTGCTCTAGAAATGACCCCATGTGTGGAGCTGGCCGGCTCTGCTCCTGGCAGGCAAATGCCGGGCAGGGCGCCCACGCAGGCTGCCTGCAGGAGCGCAGCTGCTGGCTCGGCTGGGGGCCACAGGCCGGCTGGTGAGGAGGAGCGGCCTGGTTCTGTCCCTGTCCTCATTCATTATCCCCGGGCTGGCTCGGGCCACTGCCCTGTGTTGCCTTCCTGGTCACGTCACGGGGAATCCCCTCACAGGCGGCCCGCAGGAGGGGGCCGGAGTGAGCTGCCTGGCCAGGAAGAGTCTTCAGATCTGGCTGTGACCTGATGGTCACACACAGGAGCCAGGAACATGGGCCTAGTTCAGCCCTGCCAGGTGACAGAAGGAAGAGGAGAAAAGGGAGGAGAGTAGGAAAGGAAAGGGCCTGTGATTTTCCAAGAGCACCTGAGCCAATCTGTAACTCGTGGCCTCCAAGGTCTCCTGTTCCTACAGATGCCAGTGGCGCTGCCCAGACCCCCATAATAATGTGCCCAGGCCCAGCTGCTGTGTTGGGTGCACAGGCTCGCAGCTGCACCATTCTCCAGAGAATTGTCACCTAGCCCAGAAAGGCTCTTCCCACCCCCGCTGCAGGACAGCCTGGAGCTGGTGACTGGCAGATGGAGAGGTGAAGGCCGGGCCTACCTCTCACAGTGGCACATCCCTGGGGCAAGGCCAAGGCACCTCACTTGGCTCCCTTTGTCCCTGTCTTTGGGTGTCCCTGTCTAGGCTCTGCATTCGCAGTGGATCTGAGATTGTCCATCAGAGTCAGATTCATCTCTCACATCTTCCCGGTGGCTCCATTGGACCTGGGCTGCTGAAGCATCCAGAGCCACATGCATTTTCATCGGGGCGGGAGTGTCCAGCACCTCTGCCTGTCAGCGTTATGCCAGCACCGTGTTCCAGCCTCCAGGGCCAAGACTCCGACTTCTTAGTGTCCTAGGAGTTGGATCCTAACACAGCCTCTGGAGGCGGCTGTGAGACAGGAAGGGGCAGGACAACCCGGCTTTGGAGTCAGACCTGCTGGCCTGCGACCTTGAGTGCTGCTAACTTCTGAAGCCTCTGACGTCCTGTGGCGACGATGCAAGATGCTAAGTGTGTTGCAGAGGGCCGGCAGGCTCTTCCCACAGAGCTTGGGCAAAGGGAGGCTTTCATGGTGCCTGAGGCAGACAAAGCACCCAATAAGAAGGAAATATGTGCTAAGAATTGGGTGCTGTTTTCCTCCCCAGAATGGCTGCTGCAGTCAGATGGTCATTATGTGACGCCGCTGGTAACATGGAGGAGGTACTGAAGGAGGGTCCCCGCGTGTAGCAGGTGGACCCAGGGGCCTCATCTACAGGCATGGGCTGGGGAGGGCCCGGCAAAGGGACCCACTGGGTATCTTCCTCCTCAGTCCACCAGCACGAACCCCACAGCCAGGGCTCTGCAGTGGCCTGCCGCTGGTGGCTTGCCTGTGTGCCAGCTCATTTGTCACCCTGTCATCGCCTCCACACTTGAAAGCAGATCCCCAGAGATTGTAGACAAAGTGTACAGAACCAGGAATGGCTCGCCTGCCTCCCGCAAGCCTCGAGAAGGAAGGCAGCGATGAAGTGCAGTGAGGACAGGCCTAGGCTGCGGGGAGGGCTTTGGACGCACTGCAGCGGGCAGCAAAGCCTTACAACCTGTGTCTGTGTGGCCCGCTCATCTGGAATGTGTTTGCCTTTGTAAATGATTGAGGAAGAAACGAAAAAGATATTTTGTGACAACTTAGTTTTTTGCTATGAAATTTTATTAGTCATGAGTAAAGTTTTATTGGAATGCAGCCACACCCATTCCAGGACTTGTTGTCTGTGGTGATGTCTGCACTGCCATGACCAAGTGGAAAGGTGGTAATATGACTCGATGACCCCACGGAGCTGAAAGGCTTCACTCTGTGGCCCTTTCCAGGTAAAGTTTGATGACCCTGACTGAGCATCAGGCAGGTCGACCAAGATGGCTTCTCCCTTGCTTCTGCCCCACCGGACCATCGCTCCCTTCAAATGTGTGGAAATGCAGGGGGGAGAATCTGATTAGTAAATTCAAACGAAGGTGTTGGCAACCTAATGTTTGTACCCTCCTTCTCCCAGGAGGTCACTAAAGGGATGAAGCTTTGAATGGTGGAACTTGAGGAACTATGGGACGTGTGTGTGTGTGTGTGTGTGAGAATCCCTGGACACCGCTGGGCCCTGGACACAGATGCTCTGGCACCAAGAACCACCTAAAGAAGGTCCTGCTTTTCCTGTCTAGACCGTGGAACAAGTCACTACTGCCCCCACCAAACCATCCTCGGAGGTCCAGACCCCCTCGTTGTGGTCTGCAGCTCTCTGGGTCCCAGCCACTTGCGTCTGTCCAGCAAGCAGTCCTGCCTTTGCCCTCATTTCCCTGCAGCCACAGGCCAAGAGTCAGTCACAGCCGCAGGAGGGCCAGCTCAGTGCTGTGACTGCTGCTCATCATCTCAGGATACAGCTGCCTGCACCTGAGCCTCACCAGGCTGGACACTGCAGCAGTGTCCACATCCTCTGAGGGTCACTCTGCCCCGAACTAGGGAGAGTTCCCTGAAGAGGGGGCCCAGCGTGCAGGACCCCTATGGCTATCTTCGTTAGCTGTGCTTCATCTGGGCCTGCTCTCTACATGGCTTCCTCCCTCTGGCCTCGCCCCTACCCCTCGCTTCCGGCCTTCACTCCACACACGCCACGCTTCTCAAAGGTGCCACAGGTGGCTTCACTACTGGGCCGGTGTGTGGATGCTCCACCCTGGCAGCTCTGTGGCTTCTCTGGGACTCCTCCTCTGCCTCCTTAGTGGCCCCTGACAGGAGCACCCACTGAAGTACTGAGCCCCTCCACCCACCCATGTCAGAGCTGAGCACCCACCCTATCAGGATGGCCTCCTGGATCCGGGCCTGGGAGAAGGTATTGTGAACCTCCTACCTCTAGGGGTCGGCAAGGAGGACGGAGACATCCTGAATCCCTGGACTTTGCCTGGAGGCTTGTAAATAGGAGTGTTTATGAACCCTCAGGGCAAACCCTGCAGAGCCCTACCCAGATGCTCTCCCGGTTTCTGTTGGTTCAGCTCCTGCCAGCTCACACCTGCTACTTCAGGGCCAGCACGAGCCATTTCACCTGTAAGGGACTGGGGTGTATCCCATGGGACAGCCTAGGGACTTTGCTGTTGCCTTTCCCGTCACCCTCCTGCTCCCCCATTCCCTTGCTGCTTTCTCCTGCCAGCATTTCCTAAATATTGTCCTGTGCAGTCAAATCCTTATCACAAGCTCTGCTCCTAGGAGAATTTAAGCTAAGAGGGATGGACAAACTGTGTGGGAAACCAGATAATAATTATTTTAGGTGTTCTGGCCAGGCCCTGTAGTTCTTCATCTACTTAGTTCTTCCATCATACCACATTTTACAGTCACAATGACAAATAAAGGAATGTGCATGGCTGTGTTCCAATAAAACTTTATTTACAAAAACAGGAAGTCAGTTGGATTTATTCTGAGGGTCACAGTTGCTGACCTTTACTGAAGATCAGAACCTTCCTGGGAAACTTGGTTGTCTAATACATGGAAGCATTTACACCCAAGGAAGTGTGTACAGAAAGGTGGGGGGCTGATGCATGGCAGGGACAGCAGGTTGTTTCTGATGTCGCTGGGCTGAAATGCTGGGGCTCAGGAAGCTTGGGTCATGAGTAGCTCCAGGTATCTCTCAAGGTAAAAGAAAAAGGGGGACAAAGTGACCTAGTCCTGGTTAGCTCAGTCCCGTCCTATTTCCACAAGGATGTCTAGCAAATGTATGGGGGATACATTTTCTCCTAAACTTCTGGGAGATTTCCACTAAATTATTCATGGGTTCATTTGCCGTCCTAACATACTGGGTAGACTGTGAAAGACTCCTGGAATCCTCGGTGAGGCTGATGTGTTGAAAAGATTTTAAAAATAGCACCAGGCCCTTTGACAAGTTAAGCACTAATTACCCCAATGCTCTGGCACCTTGGCCGATGTGTGGCATCGGCTGCGTGTCCCCACACTCCAGAGAAGTGTTCGAAGAGAAGGGAGGTGAGGCCGCAGAGTGACTGCATTTCCTAGCTGGAAGTGGGAGGCGGGGTCTCCAACCTGAACTTGCCTCAGACCCGAGGTTAGAAGCAAACCCCGCCCTCTGCACGTGCTGGGGAGTGGAACGAGAGAGGAGGAGCCAGGGCAGGGGCCAGGGGCTGGCGAGCCCTTTGGATGTGTACACCAGTGACCACACACTTGCAAGCGTTTTCTCTGCATAAACCCTTTATGTATATATGCATTGTAGTAAATACTTGAACAAAAAGAAGAAAACTCACCCACCATCCCAACCTTGTGGTGAGTGATTGGTAACGTTTGGTTTATAGTCTCCTAGTCTTTTGCCTGTGTGTGTATTTATTTACTCGCTTCGTGTTGATGGAAAAAATGAAATCCTACTGTGCGTACTGGTTCATTTCTATGACTTGCTTCGGTCTTTTTCCATATCATTGCGTATTCTTCTATGGTGTCTTGTAGAGAGATATGCATGCTCCATCCTTTGCTTGCATGTTCAGTGTACTCTAACTTACTTGCTAATTCCCCACTCCAGATTTCCACATGGCTCATTTTGTTCTCTTCCCTCAGGTCTTATATAGCCCTTCCTCACTAACCATACCCTGGTCATCATTTCCATCCTGCTCTGTCCATCTAGTTTGTTTTTCCTTGTACTGGGTTTTGAACCCAGGGCCTTGCACATGTTACAGAAGTGCTCTACTATTGAATTACATCCCCATCCTTTTTTATTTTTATTTTGAGGCTGGGTCTAAGTTTCCAAGGCTGACCTTGGACTTGCAAACTTTTTGCCTCAGTGTCCTGAGCAGCTAAGATTATAGGTATACACCACCAAGCCCCAATATTGGGTTTTATTTTTGTTGGACCACTATTACCTCCTAAGACGTGACATGACTGCCTCCCCTACCCCAAGGATGTAAGTTGGGGTTTGTTATTTTGTCCAAGGCCACATCCATAGTATCTGAATTAAGTTGCTGGTCATCAAAGAGGCTCTAATACAATTTAAAAATGAATGGATTTTGCATATAGAGTATGGGGTGCAGGCCCAGCCCTGGCAGGCAGCAGGAAGTCCTTATCTGCCCTCTCCAAAGACTGGGCAGGACAGTGAGGCGGTGCAGGTGTGAACTCCTGGGGATCTCTCTCAGCAGGACAGATGCTCTGAGGAGACAGAGTCAGGAGGCGGGAGACACCTGACCCAGCTGCTTTTCTGGCTCACCCTCCAACAGGCAATGAGGGCCGGTGTCACACTGCCCCTTCTTCACGCTTGCAGCTCCCTCCTCCTTGGGATGCCAGCCCTCCTGGCCATACACAGACCCTCCAGCTCAGAGTCTGAGTTCCCAGCTAATGTTTGCTAGAGCCAGGCAGCCAGGACCCCACAGAGACCCATGGCACTGCTTTCCCTGCACTTGACTCCTGAGCTGTATTTCTGCTCTTGCCCCTTCCCCCACAGCGGCCAGCGCTCTAGTGCCCCTCAATGTTCTCCCCACTCCCAGGCATTTCCGTGCGCCTGCCTGGGCCGCCTCTGCTCCTCCCTGGCCTTCCTTTCCCACTGCAGCGAGCTCCTGCTCATCTGTCAAGATCACTTAGATCTTGCCTGGAAAATATCCATGTTCCTCCCCGCCATCCTCTCATCCTTTGTATTACATTGCCTTATAATTCTGTTTTCTTATCCGTTTCCTTGACTAATGTCTTGGCGGCCACAGGAACTTGGCATTGTATAGCACCTTGCTTGATACTGTTGAGTGGTGAGCTGATGATGAAGAATTAGGCCCTGTGCTTGTCAGTGGAAATGTCTTCCAGAGGAACATCTGCTCAAGGTCACCTGAGCCTCCGTGCCAAGACGTGGCTCTGTTTCAGGCCAGGTGCTATCTGTGGTTTCTAGACAGAGCACCCTTTGAAGAAGGGTGAAGAAATGTGTGAAGAAATGACATCCTTTCCTTGGCGACCAGGTCCTATCAGATTTAACTGCATTCAGCCAGTTTCTGTAAATGAGAATATTTCAGTCTGGCAGCAGCTGCCATGGTAACGCTGAATTCTAGAACTTAGGGATTGAGGACAGGCCAGGTAACTTTTAGAGCTCTCTGCACCTTGTGCAGGTGTCTGGAAGCTCATGGGAGGGCTGACAGCCCAGTGACCCCGATGCAATCACTCAGTGCTTCCCTTTCCCTGGGAGAAGGTCTTAGGGATTTTATGGCCGTATTTGGGGTATCCCCACTTGCCTCTTGAGTTCAGGTGGCCCAGGGCTCAGATGAGGCAGGCTGAGATTTCCATTGGCTGACCAAGGTGATTCGGTCGGAGAGAGGACAAGGTGAGGCAGGGGGTGGAAAGTCACCCTCACTGCAAATATTCTTTCCAGTCAAACTTGCACATGGCCACCCAGGCTCCCCCTCTGGAGCTCTCTGTGCAGGACAGAGCTTCCGCAGCGCGAGCTCATGCTGTTTTCCACAGCACCCCTCCCCCATTTAGACTGTAGCACACACAGACAGCTGTTCGGTTTGTCCACTGCAGAGGTCTGCCCAGGCCACACGCACTGTGCCCCCTGGAGCTGTGCAATGCCATAGCCAGGGTGAGCGTGTAATAGGAAAAGAGAGACATGTCCAGGACTTCATGTTGAAAACACTTGGGCTTTAGGAAACAAAGGGAACTTGTGGTGTAGGTAAAAGGAGTGAAGGCTGGATAACTAAGAACAAAGATTCTCCAGCTCAGTCTAAATCAAAAGTTCTTGGGCTGTTGGAGGGAGAAGTCATAGATGCATAGACAATAGTGCTCCCTGAGAAAGGTCGCTGTGGTCTACACACTGGGCCGAGTCTAGGCCACACTCCCTAGGGCTGTGGACTCTAAGAGCCACTGTGACTATGGTGTAGGGGGATGTCTCAGTGTCGTGGACCTGTCATTGGAGCCAGCCAGGGCCGGCTGAGGCTGAGCCACCCTGTGGCCAGGGCGAGCCTAGCTTAGCACCTTCCCGAGAGGACAGCGATGAAGGGACAGCGTGACAGCTGACCCCAGGCCCCCAAAGGGCACAGAACAGCCAGAATCCAATCTCCGCTAGCCCTGGCCAATGGACACTCCTGGAAACTCAGGTGCACGTGTGTGGGAAAGCAGAACCTATGTCCTCATTTTGGCCAAATGTAGCGTTTGTTCTCTGATGCTTGGCTGGATCGGAACAGATATTAAATTCTGTTACAGAAAAACAAGCTCATGTCTCTTGCAGTCCTCAGTCTTGGGTGCCCGACTTATTTCCACTACAACAAACAGCTTTGAGAGCCTCAAACATGTGTCTGACTAGATGTCACTGGTGTAGTCCCACCTGCTGCCCAGTCCCTCCTGGAGCTTTGAGAACTTGTGTGCGCGTAGGCTCCTCCGCGCTGGGATGGCCTCCTGCCGTGTGGGCTGGGCCTGCTGCATACTACAGGGAACCTGAGCTGGTTTGCTGTGTAGGTCCTGGAGAATTTCTTCCTCTTTGCCTACGCTTCCCCCATCAAAGGGTAAATTCCTTCTCTTCTTCCTTTTTTTTTTTCCATATAAGGTTGAACTGAACTCCATAGTGCTTTACTACTGAACTACGTCCCAGCCCTCATTAATTTATTTGAGTAAAGTTCTGCTAACTTGCCCAGCTGGGCAATTTTCAGTCGGCCTCCCTCGGGGCTTGGATCACGGGTGTGAATCACACACCTGGCCCCCCTCTTCTTGTAAATGACTCTGACACTCAGATAGTCTCAGGGGAAATCTTAAAAGAAACACAGAGCAGTGCTCCTTATTTAAAAGCGCACGTACCATGGGTGATAGTTTAAAAGGATACTCTTTTTTACCCCACCTCGAAATGCACTTTTAAATTTATATTTATTTTACTTATGCTCATCATATTTTATTTATATATATTTATTAACAAATGAAATGACATTAACAACAACAATTTTTTTAAAAAAAGCTATTTGTCCCTAGGGGAACGGAAGAAACAGCTAGTGGGGACAGGGACAGAAGCTCGATTCTTTAGAATATTGTGATTCTGTAGATTTGACCACGGAACTGTGTAAGCGTCCTACATGATTAGATAGTGAAAATGAGTCTCACAGTCCCTAAAACCTGAGATGTGAGATGAGTGAACTCAACTGTGTATCAAGTTGGAGAGAAATACTCAAAGAGAAAGACTTTCAAATCACTACAAAGCAGATATTTAGTTGTGTAGATGCTGTGGCAACCTGAGGTCAGAGGCGCTAAGGCACACTGTTCTCAGTAAAGATATCATTAGAAATCATATTAGTGTTTATATTTGTGTGTTCTGTCGTGAGAATGAAAGGTGAGCCTGGATACTGGTACACCTTCACCTTGCGAGTCCGGATTCCGACAAATGAGTCGTCCAGGCACGAACCACTCCCAGACCACAGCAGTGTCATTCCACATCTGTTACACACATGCACACAGAGCATAAAATAAAGGGAACAGGTACTGAGGACACTCGAAACCAAGATTTTCAGCATAAGGGAAAAGAGATGAAAACATAAAATTAAAGAGCTCAAGTAAAAGTTGTTCTTTAAATTTTTAATTGGAAAGAGCTATTTCAACTTAGAACACATCTTCTCTTCACACACATAGAATCTGTGTTTTCTTCATCTGTGAGGTCAAAGGCTGAGAGGTAGTGATCACTTCCATGGCAACAAGGAGCCCAGAATTTAATTCCTAGTCTCCTTCTAGTCTCTGTCCTCCAGCATGGGAAGGACATTTCCACAAAATGCAGCAGACGGAACGCATCCTCAACCCAATCTGAGCAGAACAACGGTGAAAGGACATTGATGAAGTGAGAGGAAAATGTGAATATAAATTTGATATTAGACAAAGTTAAGGAACTAGGACAATTCTATTTGGGCTATGTTTTTTTAAAGGTAGCTTATTTTTAAGATATATATTGAAATATTCATTGGTGATAAATCTTGGATTGCTTCAAAATCTGCTAAGAATGAGGATAAATTATGTGGAAGGTAGAAGAAAAGTTGGCCATGTTGGTCCTTGTTGAAGGTAGGTCCTTCCACCATATTTTAGCATATATTTGAAAGCTTCAGTCAAAATTTTTTAATTGGGGAAGGGGAAGGAGGAAGAAAAATAGGAATCATATATATATATATGCATATATATATATATATATATATATATATATATATATATCCTTTATATCTTCCAAGATGGAGGGCTGTTGGGATCTTCTACAAAGAAGTCCAGGCATCTCCAAGGAGTGCAGCCACTTCCACTCCAAAAGCTACAGTGCCACCAGGCAGAGGAATACATGGCTGGTGACCCGGGCAGTGACTCGAAAACTCCTGGCAGTGAGTTGGATAATCCACTTAGAAGCAGCTGGCCGAGCTGGCCTGGTGAACGCAGCTGTGAGTGAGTCCAGCAAGGGTAGAGTGGACCTGCCGTGGGCGCTGACCTCTCTCCTGTGGCCACAGCATATTTAAAGGGACAAAGTCTCCTTTTGGAGGTGGCTGAGAGCTGTTGGGAAGATATGGTCTGAGTCAGGCTCTGCAGGCCTGTGAGTGCTTGCAGGTTTAAAATATCTTATAACACTAATGATATGTTTCAGGTGATGAAAATAACATTTTCTTAAAAACCCACCAGTGAGTGAAAAGAGTTGGATCCAACAGAATAGAGAATGTATATTAGTAAAATATTATTTGATCAGATGGTGATTTAAAGAAGACAAAGGGCGTGACAACGTGACAGTAAAGAAAATTACTACCCTTAAGTGAGAAGGAAGGAGCCTGAAACTAGTCGGGTTTCTTCCTACATAAAACCAGAACGAAGCTGTGGGTTTAGATAGAGACGGGATTATCCTGTCGTGTAAGAAGAGTCCAGAGTGGTTGGAGCAGGCCAGGTAAGGAAGGAACCCCAGTGACACCCGGTTTGCTACTTCCAGCACGCTGCCATCCTTCAGTCACCTCACAGGCTTTCATGGCGCCCCCGGTTAGACCCGTTCTGGGCTCTAGGCCAGGTCATCGAGGGGCAAAAGGAAAACATGCCGGTTTAAAAAGTCCACACGGCACTTCACTTGCTTCTTATTGCCTATCCCTCATCACTTGCCCGTTACCGATATTCAAGAAAGTCTGAGAAATATGGCTTCCACGATACAGCTGGCAACCTGTTACAAGGGAGGGAGGCTATTCCTGTTGTAAGAAAGAATCGTTGCTGTCTTAAACAACATGGAGTCCTTGTGCAGCCAGAGGCGTTGTCAACAGGCAGTGCTGGGCATGGCTGTCACCTGTAGGGGGAGCTGTGACCGGACAGGCATTTCTAGGGGCAACAGCCGAATGAGGTGGTGAGCATCCCACTGTTGGCAGACAGCTAAAGAAACACCCTGCACCCTGGAAATTTGCCTGTCCTGCGCTGCAGTTGTGTCCTTGGTCCTTCTGTACCTTGTTAAGGAATATTCTTTGGACCTTCCCTGAAAGTAGCCTTTCAGGACTCTAGCTCCAAACACAGTAGTCTGACTTCCAGAAACTTTAAGAGAGTTTTTCACCCCTTTGTACTTTGTAAGGCACTTTACATGCAAGGTTCTGCTGATTGTCTTACAGTCCCCTTTCAGAGTAATAGGCACTAGCTATTGAGGTTTCTACAAGCCAGGTAAATGCTCAACACTTGTATTGACATCGATTTGCTTTATTTTCACATTGATCTTGAGAAGCCAGAATTGCTGAAAGCCCATTTTTCAGATGAAATGGATGCTCAGGGTGGTGAAAGGCCTCACCTATAAGATGTGATTGGCATTTGAACCCAGTCCTATTTTATTCTGAAGCCCCTGCTCCTTAAACATAGTGACTTTTCCTCATAGGATAATTTAGAAAATTCTTTTAAGAGAATTCAAGTAGCCTGCAAAAGTCTATAAATGCACTGAATGGTGCCAACATTAGGACCCAGGCTGCAGCCCCTTCTACACTGAGCTCCAGGGTCCTGTGGCTCAGGACCCCTGAGCATGTCATGCTGACTGAAGTGACCCAGACGACCCTTGAGTCCCTGCCCACGCCACAGAGTTTCTATCCCTAGAAGCATCCAAGCTAATCAAGACCAAAGGGAGATTTGTAGGGTGTCTGGGAGAGGCTGCAGACTTAGTGGGAGGGAGGGAGAAGTGTCTTTTGATTTGTGAGCTCAACCTCTTTGATCTAAAATTCAATAGGAGTAAATTGGAAGTCTTTCCCTGCCATACCCTGCTGCAGTAGCTCTTGAACTTGCCGCAGTCCTGAGGCTCTGTGACTCCCACTTGGATGCCCCTTCAGCAACTCCAGTGGAGAAGCAGGCATCGAATGGAGCTGTCACTCTGCCAGTGTCAAATAGGCAGTCTTCTTCTCCTTCTGTCCCTTAGTGTGGCTTCCGTATTTCTTCCCTGCTGTTTGGCAGGGCCAGCTGTCCTGGAGTTTCAGCTGTAGGGAAAAGGTATTTAAGAAATAAGATCTTTATAGCAAATGTCAACTGGAGATGACTTCAGGGAACACTGTGGGGCTGTTTCAATACTCCTGCGCCTTCATTAAAGACTGAGGAAGGACTGACTATGGCTATCCAGGTGCTGGGATGCATGGCTCTGGAGCTTCCTGGACAGGACTGTCCTGCCAATCACTCTGAGCAGAAATTACAAAAGGAGTAGCACGAGCCTCCCAAACAGGAGCATTGGACCCAAAGCTGGAAGGAAACATCACTGGCATCTTGTCCACTCTTAGATCTCCAGGTTGACCCAATGCAAGATAGATTGACTGGGAATATTTTTCAGTTGTAAATAATCCAGTAGAAGGCTTTGGACTCAGGTGTGTCCAGGCATTCCATGATCAAGCACCAATTGGACAAATACATGAATACATTGTCCTGGTAACTAATGGCATGAGAAGTTCTGTAGGAAACTCTGAGAACTCACAACCACCAGCCGCACAGGAGTTGTGAAAAGCATTTGCTCAAGAAACTAAGCACCCAGGTGTTCCCAAAGCTCTCCTCCTAAGCATTGATCACAGGCAGATTTCCTGGACTTTAGTGGATGCAACGTGAACTTTAGCATCTGACAGATCTGGGTTCAAATCCATGCTCCGTCACCTGTTTATCCTCAAGCAAATCACTTCGTTTTTGAGACCCACTTTTTTCATCCACAGAATGAGGCAGTAATTTTATCTAGCCTTTGGACATTTATAGGTCACTCAAGGCAGTGCATGGCACTGTGTTAGAGCTGTGACAGGTGACCATAAACTTATGATTTTAAACAAAATTATTATCTAGTTCTGAAGGTCGAAGAACAAATTGTGAGGGCGTCATTAAATGCTAATGACCACCATGTCATCACCCCCATGTACATCTTGGGAACATTCTTTCCTGTCTACCTTCTAAATCCAGACAAGTTCTCCTGGTCTCCATATAGATTCCACCCTGTCATATTTTCAAGGGCTAGGATATTTCTAGTGGCATTTCAGTAAGAAAAGAAAGGTTGAGGCACTCTGGGAATGGTTTAATATGAACAAATTAAGGAAGTTAATGTTTGTCCACTGTGAGTTAGTTTGGCTCTCTCACCTTACCTGATGAAGAATTAGAGAACACTTCTCTTTCATCAGATGTGCCGAAGTATTCTTGACAACACCAATTCATTATTTGTAAATTGATTTATTATTCACTTATTACATTTCTGTGATCATCCAGGCCAGGGGATGCAGTGCTAGATTTGACAGACAATAAACCAACAAGTAAAGAGTGTTTGTTTGGAACATCAAGCAGTTGTCCACGTCCTACCACCCAAGACTCCCAGGAATACACATAAAGTTGAATTAGCTGGATTTATTGGCTAATAGAAGTGAGGAAAAGTGTATATTGGGGGACCGTGGGGCTTCTCAAGTAAGTAGATGGAACCAGATGTAGGGTTTGGGGTTGTTTGGGTAGTTTGGGGAAGAATTCAAGGTAGTAGAACTTTATTCTAGACAGTATGCTTCCAGGAAACCGGTGTCCTTCTGTACCATGGTGTCTGTGTTAATTTCCTATTGAAGGTGCAACAAATTACTGTAATCTTAGTGGCTTAAAACAAAAAAGTTGTACTTCTGGAGGAAGACATTCAAAATCAGTTTCAGTTGGTTAATAGGGAGTAGGCAGGGTTGGTGCCCCTGGAAGCTCCAGGAGGAAAATCTGTCTTCCTGCCTTTCCAAGCTTATAGATGTTGCTGATATTCCCTGATGTGTGGCCCTTTCTTTAATCTTCAAAGCCAGCAGCATGGTAGGAGTAGGCCCTTCACTGACTCTGTCTCTTAAATGGGTGATGATATTTCTATTGGGCCACTTGGATAACATGGGATAATCTCTCCAGCTTAAAGTCTTCCAGTTTGTTGTACACCTACAAATATCCTTCTGCCCAAAGAGCGACAAAGAATGTGCACATCTTTGAGGCGCCTTATTCAGTCTACCACAGTCACTCAGCAGTTCACCTCTAGAAAGCAAGAAGAACAGAGGAGGCTCCAAGTTACTATTTGTAAAACAATAGCAATCATTCGTGTTCGCCAGAAAATGGGAGGTGTTAGGCCATGGTGTTTTGGACGTTGTCCTTGCTCTTCGCTGTGTTTAGTGTGATGATGGAGGCGTCTTGTTTGGTCTGAGGCCAACATGGACACTGACTGCTTTGTCTGATGTTGTGTTTCTGGGAAATTGCTTATGTTCAACCACGGCAGCTGAGCGAGGATGACATGCCAGTACCTGGCTGTCAGTGGCTGCTTTTTTCTTTCTCAGGATGATGAATTCTTTGAAATAATTTTAAGGCTATGTGAGGGGCAGGCTGGATTGTTGTGCAGTGTGTGTGTGTTTTATAGGCATCGTCAAAGGGGGAATCACGGTGAAACTGACAGTTGAGCAGAGGCTTAAAGTATCTGAAAGCAGAGCGCTCTGTGACACGAGGGGGTGGAGAGCGCCAGGCAGGGGAGAAGCAGGGCTCAGCCATGCGCTGGGCGTGTGCTCAGAGAGTGGATTGTGGGTATGAAAAGGAGAATGGAGTCAGTGATGTCTCCAAAAGTTTTGACCTTAGCAGCTGGAAGGATGGAGTCTATGTTTATTGAGAAGAGAAAGACTGCATTTCATAGCCAGCAGACTTTAATGTTTAAAATAAGCTTAATTTTAGACTAGTTTAAGGTTTACAAAAATATGAAAATAATAGTTTCTGTATATCTCACACTCCATCTCTTCTATTCTTAATGTACATTAGTATGTACTTGTCACAATAAACCAGTGAATCTTGATGTATTATTGACGAAAGCCCACGCATTATTCACATTTCCTTAGTGTCTATCTAATGTCCCTTTTCTGATCTAGGATCCATTCAGGACACCACTTTTATTAGTTACCATGTCTCCTTAGGCACCTCTTGACCATAACAGTGTCTCAAACTTTCCTTGTTCTTGACATCCTTGACAGTTTTGAAAAATGCTGATCAAATATTTCATAAACCATCCTTCAGCTAGGCTTTGTCTGATGTTTTCCTCGTGATTCGACTAAGGTTACAGGTTCTGAAGGAAGATAAAGTACCCTTCTCATCGCATCATATCAAGGGTATGAGCTACCGACATGAGTTGTCCTGCTGATGTTAACCTTCAGCATTCAGTGGAGGTGGCATTTTTCAGATTTTTTTTTTTTACTGTAAAGCTCCAGTTTTTAACCCATTTCCATGTGACTCTCTTTGGAAGGAAGGAATTATGAGCAGCTTCTAGTTAAGGAATGTGCTCCTGTATCTCCCCAAATGCAGAGTATCCACATGAGTTATTTGGAATTAATCTGCATTCATTTAGCACTTACTTATTCAGTTATTTAGATCAGTGTGGACTCATGGGATCTGATTTCATACTTTTATTATACTTTAATGTTTATTTTTTCTACTAAGCGTTCTGCCCTTGAACAGTGGAAGCTCTTTCTTTGGCCCCAGTGGCCTTTTGACATACCACCACCACGATGATCGCTTTTAGGAATTAAAGTTAAACATCAAAAAACTAACATCTACCTCATGTAGAGAAATAGATGTTAATTTTTCATTGCTTACATTTAATTCTCTTGTCCCTCTTGTTTATGAAAAACTGTCAGAAAGAAATGTACAGTCAGAAAACTCAGAAGGCTTCTGGCATCCACTGTGATAGAAATAGCAGGAGCAGAAGGACAGGACGCGCCACTCAGAAACATGGAACCGGGACGCAGACAGGCTCTCGTGTCTAGGTCACTGAACTGAATCCAGCCCAAGGCAAACTGTCTAGAATGTGTAAGCCTCAGCAGCTGCTCAGTGGACCATGTGCGAGGGACTTGGGATCTGTTTGCTGTCAGTGACGCTTTCTCTGCCACTCTGTGGCTGTGCTAGGTGCCATCCTTCAAAGGATCATCCCTTGGCTCTGGGATGAAGAAGCAGTAGAAGGAAGAGAGGACACGGTATTCACACCATCCAGGAAGAAACCGAGTGCAAGTTTTGTCTTGAGTTCAGGCTCTTTGCTCACCACGTCTAGCTCGTTGCTCCCTAAATGTTAAGTGTTCCTTGTTGCTATCAGGCCCCTTACTGTATCAATGTACCAACTATACTCTTATTTCCCTACTGTTAAGAAACTGATCCACATTTTACCTAAGTAATTTTATAATGAAAATTTATCCCTTTACCTTTAATGAAAAGCCAAATTGCTTGCCATAAGTGTAATGGTGACCATAATGTATGATAAGTACTGTAGTTTTTATTGATATTTATCTATATATGAATTATATTATTTTGCATATACTTAGTAGAATATATGAGGCCTATGTCCTTCTGGAAGGAAAAAAAAGATGATTTCTAACTCTGCTTTTCCACTGGTGATGGGTCAGATTCACTATGTTTCTGTGTGTTTTCCAGGGAAGCTGTTCGTTCATTAATTCGTTTATTAACTCCAAATTGATTCTGTGTTCTGACCCCAGCAAAAGTCTCCGTCCCTGGGACTCCTTCTTTTATTAGTTCTGTGGGTGATGGGTGCTGGCGAGCTTGGGCCTGCGTTTTTGTCTTGTCCTTTTTGCTGCCAACTGGGCTGACATTCAGACAGGGTGCAGCGGAATGGCCACCCCAGTCCTGTGGCTGGCACCTGTTCTCCCTGTGCGGAGTGTTTGCATCAGGTGCATTGCTTATTGAATATTTGAATATCACCATCGTGGCAGATAACAGAAAAAAGATTCAAATTGGTCTGTACAAAGGTGAATGTGATGGAAGGAAATGAGGGTTAATGGATTTCTTCGGAGGCTAAAGAACTAGATTTAGGGGCCGGGGATATAGCTCAGTGGTTACAGCACCTGTCTTGCAAGCGCAAGGGCCCGGGTTCGATCCCCAGTAACCATGTAACAATACTGGGCGTGGAGACTCACCCCAGCAGCAACCAGTACTACATCCCACAGTGCCAGGCATGGTGGCTCGTGCCTGTAATCCCAGCACTCGGAAGGCAGAGGCAGGAGGATTGCTGTGATGTGAGTTTGAGGCTGAGCTCAGGGCCAGCCTAAACCACAAAGCAAGACCCTGTCTCAAAAAACCTTAAAAAAAAAGAACTAGATTTAGAATGAGGCTCAACCACGGCCAGCGCAGCCGGCAGTGACTCCGGAGTCTGGACCCTGGCCAGGAATAGACCCACCAGGGCCGGGCTCTTGGGCCTTCATCTCATGAGCAGAATTCTGAGGAAACAACACTTGAGTGCTATCGGCTTTGGTCGCAGGATCACACTTTGCGTGACAAAGGGCAAGACCCTGATCATTATGCCAGAGAGAAGAGGTCAGTTCCCAAAAGGAAGTGGGTGTTTTTAGAAGATTGAAGAAAGTCCTTGTGCTCAGTATTTTTGATGTTTTGGAGTGCTCACTTCAGCTCCCTGGAGGTGTCATTTGCTGGGTCATTGGTGCTGCTCTGTTCATTGTAGTTAGGTCGGGAGAAAGGGCAGATGGAACTTCAACTAGAGGGAGACACCAGCAGTCAGTGAAGCCAGAAATAGTTTGAGTGGATTTTTCTAGAGGAAAAAATGATATAATGGGTCAGTGGTTTTCCAACTTTAGCCATGTGAAATATAGAGCTATTATATCTCAGACACACACGCACACACACAGACACACACAGACACAGCAACACAACAGAACACATCATAAAAGTCTATGAAACTATATATATCGGATACTTAAAATACACTCTGCTGTTTTATTCTATTGTTCTCTCCTTTGCTTTATTTTAAAATGCTGGTCACCTCTTCTCACATTGATTTTGTGTAAATGCACAGTTTGACTTATTTTTTATTGGCATATGTTTGCAATCCAAGAAATTTGCATTTATTTGGGGGGGGATTAGCACATATGTAATATATCTTAATTAATTTTTAAAATTTTATATGTTAACATTTTATTGAGGAGCCATTTTAGATCTGGATACATGCAAAATTTAGTGAAACACTAGAAATGTTGTAGGTTTTCAGCTTGAAAAATGTAAACTAGAATGATATATTTGATTAAATTGGGGGAAAGCTTGAGGATATGTTTTGTCTAGGAGTGATGATTACAATATGGTACAATTTTATTTCAAAATTAAAGTACTGACTGTTCACCTCAATAGGGGCAAACTTTATATATTTTAATAAGTAGTAGGAAAATAAATTGACAGTGCAGATATTAAGAAGTGTTTATTGGGCTGGGAGTAATGGATCAGTGGTGGAAAGCTTGTCTGGCATATATGAGGTTGTGGAGTTGATTCCCAGCTACAGACACACACACACACACACACACACACACACACACACACACACACACACACACAAAATTAGTAACACACAAAAGAGTAGTCCTATGCTATTATTAGATGAGCATTATTTTAGTTTCCTTTTTCTAGGAGAATTTTTTTTTTTTTTTGAGACAGAGTCTTGCTTTGTGGTTCAGGCTGGCCCTGAGCTCAGGCTCAAATTCACATCACAGCAATCCTCCTGCCTCTGCCTCCCAAGTGCTGGGATTACAGGCGTGAGCCACCATGCACGGCACTGTGGTATGTGGTACTGGTTGCTGCCGGGTGTGAGTCTCCACACCCAGTATGGTACGTGGTTACCGGGGATCGAACCCAGGCCCTGTGCTTGCAAGACAGGTGCTGTAACCACTGAGCTATATCCCTGGCCCTCTAGGAGAACTTTTAAAAAAAACTAGTATTTTAATTTTTAACTTGTGAGCCTCAGGTAGTATTTTTTCTTTTTTATTGGTACTTCTTAGGTATACATTATGATCTCATTCATATTGAGAATTTGTACTTACACATGATGGATCTTGATTCTTATTTTTTCCTATTCCTCTGTCCTCCCTTCAACCCCTCCAAACCCACATATACTCAGCTCTGTTTCCATTTTTCCACCAAATGTTTTATTTCCCTTCTTTGCTGTCCCTGTCCCCTCTTCCAGGTTCCATTTCCCCTTTAAAGTTTTTCTTCCTAATTCACAATACTTACTATTCATTTCAGACTTCATTTACACTTTCAGTTTCTCACTCTGTCATATTTGCACATATGTATCCTGTGTATTTCACATGAGTATGACATCAAGGTGCATCCTTTTGTATTTTAATAGGTTCACATGTCCACAGAGTGAAAAAAGATAGCATATATAGAGAATTTATAGATGTCTTCAGAATCTATACACTTTGCTGGAAATGCCATTTTCAAATTTATATTATAGTCATCTGTTATTAGTACATGTTTGCTGTACATGATGTTTACATTTTTTCTGTGGTGTTGGTACATGTGGTATAACACATCTTAATTCCTTTTTTGTCTTCTTTACCTTCCACTGCTACCCCATTTCCACCTCCTGATCCTCTTCCTATTTGAAAAAGATATATCTTCATACTTCCTATTATTTTTTATTTTATTCTTTACTTACTTATATGTTGAGTTTCTTGTATGAGAGAAACCATGTGATATTTAAGCTTGTATGTCTGATTTATTTAACATAATGGTCTCAAGGTGCCTCTATATTCTTATAAATCACTCCAGTTTACCCTGAATAGTAGAATAGTACTCCACTTAAATAATACATTTTATTTATCCATTTGTCTCTTGATGGACATACCGTGTGCTCCCATGATTTAGCTATTGTGAATTACTACAGATTATATACTTGGAGATGCATGTATCACTATAATATGATGTTTTTAACTTTTTCAAAAAAATCTCTAGAAGAAGATTACCTGGGCCACATGGAATTTCTACTTTTAACTTTTTTCAGAATCTCCATACTGATTTCCATAGTAGTTGCACCAGTGTACAATCCCACCAACAATATAGAAGGATTTCTTTCCCCCTTCATCTTTCCCCGCATTTGTTGTTATGAATTTGATTTCTTGATAATGGCCTTTCTGTTAGGGGTAAAATGGAATCTCAGCATTGTTTTAATTCACATTTTTCTGGTGGCCAGTGATGTCATGCATTTCTTTGTGGCCATTCTGACTTCTTGGAATCTGCAGATGGCCTCACCTTTGGGTTGAGGGCACCAGGTGTCCTGTGCAGGCCCACTTTCTTGCTCTAGGTCACCCTCATTCAGCAGGCTTGTGTAATTTCTCAGTGAAAAATCATCAGGCCTGAAATATCAAAGAATGACAGGGAGCTGGAGGGACCCAAGAAAATTCACAGTGGTGCCCCTCTCTGCTCCTCACTTCCTTGTTTTGACATTTAGGGCTGATTTTCCAGAGACCCTCCAGGTAGAAGCAAAACTCCAGACACAGAAAGTACATACCCAAAGTATAATACAGGCTTGCAGAAGAAAATTGATCATATTAATTATTTTCAATCCTCTTCCCCCTTTGCTCTATCCCTTCCCATAATCTCCTCTCCTCTCTTCAAAAGCCTGCCTTTTCAATTTATCTGTAATTAAGTATTTCATATGAAAGCAACCATGTACTATTTGACTTCCTGTATCTTCCTTATTCCACTCTGGTCTCAAGATCCATTTGCCTATAAATGACTCGAATTTATCCTCCTTTATGACTGAATAGTATTCTTGTGTGTATATGTGTGTGTGTGTGTGTGTGTGAGTGTGTGTGTGTGAGAGACATTTTCTTTAAACATTCATTCTTTGATAGACCCACAGTTTTAAAATACAGAAGTAGATGGCCTAAATTCAGAGCCAGCTCCTTCTGCTATGTGTCCTGCCTGTGGGTCTGTCCACTGTGCTGATCTCTGCCCTCAAAATTAAGCAGCTATAAAAGACAAAACAACTTGAGGGCTCTCAAGTTATCTCCCAGAAGATGGACTCTTGTGATATTTCCCCCTTGTCCCACCTGAAAGATATCCCCTGATAGTAAGGCTGGATGTGTCTAGCTAATTGTGCCTGAGCACTTGGCACAAATTACTTTTTAAAATCCTTATTATAACACTTCATAAGAAATAGGTTACATGCTCATCCCCACTTTCTATACAAATATTTATACAAATATCTATACAAATAATTGGACACTCAAAGAGATTGGAGAACTTATTCAAGCTTGCATTGTTATGGAGAGTTGAAGTAGAGATTTCAATCCAGACTTCTTCTGACTTCAAATTTTTTTAAATAAAATTTTCTACTTAAGGTGTGTCACTGTGGAGGCTGAATAATTTAGGTCAATTCCAGAGCAAAGTATTTACTTTCTCGTAGAAAGTCTTAGCTTTCTTTCCAAATAGCAGTCCTCGCCTTGGGACCCACAGCTTCTGGTGGATTGTCACAGAATACAACTGCACGTGAGACTCAGCGTGGATGACTAAGCCTTGCTGACAGCCAAAAACACATTCCTCCAAACCCCAAAGGCCCCGCCATCTGGAGAAATGCTTCTCTTATATTTTGAGGGGTTGCTGAATCCAGCAGGTCCTCCATAGCACCAAACGTACCTTCTGCATGCCTGGAGGTTGGCTTAGAAGAAATTAAGCCGAGGAAAACACAGGCAACTCGAGAGAGCAGCAAGAGAACACACATGGTGAAGAGAGCCTGTGTTTCCAGTGCCCATGAATCCTCTTTCTGGCTTACAGCAAGGTCCCCTCTGTCCACACAGCAGTCGATACACCAGCGCCAGCATTCCCAAGGTCACCTGGACATGCAATATTTTACAGTCCAGACAACTGACAGACACCAAACGCCTCCCTTCTTCTTTCATAACGACTGTTTATTTCTTCTCATCCTCCACCTGACATTTACGGAGCACCTGGTCAAAGGAGCAAGAAAAATAAGGAAAGGCTCATTTGCCATTGAAGCTGGTGCAATCTCCTCCTTTCCAGTACTGCCATCACGGGGTTTTGTATCTTGCCTAAGGCTTCCCCTTTGTCTTTTCTTGTGTTCTCTTTCTGCAAACTTCTCTTTGCTCTCCCCGGGGATAAAGACAAATTAATGTGCGCATTGGGCATCAGCACATGATGACATCAGGTTTTTAAGGAAGTCAATTTTCTCCACGTAGAAATGGTAGGCTTCGCTCCCCGCGGTTCCTCGACTTCTAATCAAACATGCTAATTAGAACCTTGCGAGCAAGCAGAGGCCCGGGAGAGGGAGGTTTCAAGCAGGACACACACAGAGCACTATTCCACTTAGGTTGTTGCTTGATGTGTTACCCTCTGTTTGTCATGAGTATCTTCTCTTATACACTCTTAGTCTGCATTCTCTTACCTGCTGAATGGGATAATAATCCATCCTTTTCCTGGGAATATTTTACCATCATCTTTATTATGAATGCCAAGTAATATGTCACTTTGGTGTTTGATCACTGTACTTTCCATAAGAGTTAGGATTGATATCTCTTTTGATCATCTCTGCCTGTGGTAGGGGGTGAGCACATGTTTGTGGAATTAATTAATTTAAGATGTGGACAAGTATGGAAGTGACAGTCTTAGTGACAAGATATGGAATAAAGCCCAGGTCCATCTGGAAATCTTTCTGTGTTCCTGAAGAGTATTAGATGGATTATTCAAAGGTACTTATGAGACCTCTAAGAGTCAGTCAGCGCCCCCCCCCCCCCGGTTTTCTTTTTTTTCCCCCCGTTTCTGGCAGTAGGGATTGAACCCAGGTCTTTGGCACTGAATTACAGCCCATCCCATTTTAAATTTCTATTTTGAGACAGGGTCTTGCTAAGGCACTAAGTTACACAGGCTGGGTTTAAACCTGCAATTCTCCTGCCTCAGCCTCCTTCAGATTACAGGCAAGTAACACTATGCTCAGCCCATTTATTCATCCATTCAATACTTACGTGTTTAAGATCCACTAGCCAAGAAACAAACTCATAGCGCTCCAGAACTGTGACTATGAGTCCTCCTAACTACACTCTTTGCTCTTATGTCATTTGCATAGGTGGGAAGGAAATCAATAGAAAATTGTGTGAGATGGTTTGAGATAGTGGTGGATATTGTGGAAGTGACTAAGAATATAGCTTTGTGAAGCTCAAAATGAAAAAAATTCTGGCTGCTTCTCAAAATATCACAAGGTGGGAATAAGTTGTTAAATGCAAGAAGGGAAGAAGGCCACTGTGATGGGAGCATAAAGCAGGGGAGTGAGGAGAAAGATTTAAGAAGGGAAAGCTGGGCAGTGTCAGATCAAGTATTGTTTTATAAGTCATGGTGAGTGTTTTAGATTTCATTTTTTTGTGCAGTGGGAGCCGTTATGATTTCGGCAGGAAAATAAAACGATATATTTATTTTTAAAGGACTGTTCTGTCTTTAGTTATCTAAGAAAAATAGCCCACTGGAGGGTGACACGGGAGAAGCATGCAGTATAGGTGAGACAGGGGTTATATGATGATCCAAGAGAACTGACTCTTCCATCGTGGAGTGAGACAGTGGCAGAGCCAGGAGCAAAAACTACCAACAGGGGCCGGGGAGTTAGCTCAGTGGTTCCGGCACCTGTCTTGCAAGCGCAAGGGCCCGGGTTCGATTCCCCGGTAACCACATAACAATACTGGGTGTGGAGACTCACCCCAGCGGCAACCAGTACCACATACCACAGTGCCGGGCGTGGTGGCTCACGCCTGTAATCCCAGCACTTGGGAGGCAGAGGCAGGAGGATTGCTGTGATGTGAGTTTGAGGCTGAGCTCATCGCCAGCCTGAACCACAAAGTGAGACCCTGTCTCAAAAAAAACCCTAAAAAAACCAAAACAAAACAAAAAAAACTACCAACAGAACAATTCAGTACAGTTGAAAAAATATGAACAGATTTATCACTTACTAAGGGCTTACTATGTGCCAGGCCCTGTGCTGTCTAGTTTATAAGTATTATTTCATTTCACCACAATTACCTGAGGTGGGTTCTATTACTCTCCCTATTTTACAGAGAAGGAAATTGAAACTGTATATATTAAGTATGTTGCCCATGTTTACACTACCTGTGCCAGTGACAGAGTGGCAAAGTGGGGATGAAAACACAAACTAGGGGCCGGGGATTTAGCTCAGTGGTTCCGGCGCCTGTCTTGCAAGCACAAGGGCCCAGGTTTGATCCTTGGTAAGCACATACAATACTGGGTGTGGAGACTCATGCCTAGCAACAACCAGTACCACATACCACAGTGCCAGGCGTGGTGGCTCACACCTGTAATCCCAGCACTTGGGAGGCAGAGGCAGGAGGATTGCTGTGATGTGAGCTGGAGGCTGAGCTCAGGGCCAGCCTGAATTATAAAGCGAGACCCTGTCTCAAAACACCTAAAAAACAAACAAACAAACAAACAAACAAAGAAACACAAACTAGTTCAGCTCCCGGAGCCCAGAGGCCTCACCAAGCAGCCTGGTTACTTGCCGTGAAGGGGAGTAGAGCTCAGGGGCCTTGCGGGTGGGTGTGGAAACCAGGAAACCTGAATTCAAATCCTTGATTTCTTGCTCCTTGAAATCTGTGAACTTGGGCAAGTCATTTCGTTGACTTCTCACCACTCCCATTCATGAGCACAATAATAATAGATGCTCATTCATGAAGTTCCTGATCTAACACATGCTCAGAAGTTAACACAGTGCTTGGCACATAGTCATCCCTCAGTAAGTATTGTCGACATTGTTAGTCACGGCCGAGCAGTGGGAGTCATGCTTTGAGCTCCACCGTAGAGAGGACTGCTCTTCTGTCTCTGTACAGCTGTGATGCTCCACCCAGGTGAGTGCTCCAGACAGGCTTGGTGGGGGTGATTAATTATTCGGAGATCTATGAGCTTTTTCCTATCACCCCAAATGAGCGGTAAGAAGTATGCAAGTGTCCGCCCCAGCCAGAGTTCCCAAGACACAGGTGAGTCTTCCAGGGCAGCTCAGTGCCTGCCTGAGTCTCATCAGAGCGGGTGCTGGGGAAAGGAGCCACCAGGAACGAGGGAGTCCTGGTAAAATGGACTAAAACTGGGTGTCGGGACTTCAAAGGACTTGGATCTTCAGGCCACAATTCAGGGAGACCCAGATACTCCTACAGCCTGGGGGCTGAGGACCTGGTGAAATTCCAGAATTTCTGTGAAATGGCTTTAGTTTTATCCAAATCACAGGCTTCCCCTTCCACAATTCTTTATTGTGATTATTAATAAACATGCAGAAATAAGATCCTAGGACTTTGTCTTTACAAAGAATGTAGCCATAATTTACAGGATGGTAGCAGTGCCCGAGAGAAAAAGATGTCAATTCTGTGGATGCCTGGGAAAAATAAATAAAAATCAGAGAGAGTTGTATTTCCAAAATAGCCCTAATAATTAGCCTTGGGACTGGGGGTGATCAGGAAGTCCTCAGAGGGCCTGTGAAATCCAGGTCTGTTCTTTTTGCCAGCTCTTCGGCATTTGTGCTCTTCCACATGTTGACCAGCAGGGGTCAGTGTAGCCAACACATTACTTGTGAGTGAGCGAGCGAGGGTCTGTTTTTCACAGGAGGGTCTAAGGAAGTATATACATCCTCAAACTGCTTCGGTCTTCATGGCTTCAGAGCACAGTACTCCACCTTTTTGCTTTGCTCGGAGGTCCAGTTCTTTTTCCGTGTGTCTCTTGATCTGTTTCCTTGCACCCTTGTGTTCCTCCTCATACCCTGTACCCAGCCTCTTGTCCCAGCCTCTTGTCTTTATAAAGCACGTTCTCTGCGCACTGCCTCCTCCATCTTCCCAAATGTTCCCTGAGAGACAGGGGGTCAGGTTAACTATTGATCACTTTGCAGATGGAGAGACAGAGGTCTAGCAAAGCACCGGGTCCCCAGCTCATGTGCTTTCCTCTGGGCTACTTATAAGATGCACAGGCAACTATGAGGCTGGTCTTGCTTTTTGCTGTGCAGAAACCTGCTATTCCTCCAGGGCCCCCCACACCCTGTGGAAGTGCAGCAAGAGCTGCCACAGCAATGAACCGCGAAGGGGTTTGTCTGGAGGCAATAGACTCTGCGGCCCATCCGTTTCATTAAGCCCTCCCCTGGAAGCATGGAAAGTCAAAGGGCCAAACCCTTTGAATACACACTGGGGGCCAGTTGGAAATAGATCTTTCTTTATGCTTTGTAAGAAAAGAAGCCACTAACAAAGATCAGGGCTCATCTGGCTGGACTGAGCCAACAAAAACTAAGACTACATCCTTTATTCCAAAATGTGGAATTGTAAGCAAGTTTCTTGACTCTTTAAACCTGAGATTTCTTTCATGCCAGGGATAACTGTGAAAGCGTCTCTACTAGAGAGGAGAGAGCCTGCCACATAATCTCCATCAGCCAAAGTTGGTATTGGTGTCTGAGTAGGAGAACTGCTGTTTTCACAGCTGTGCTTTATAAAAGACTCATTTCACTCATGGTCCCAATTAGTGACACCTCTTAGGCTCACATTTAGTGATGAGAAGTTCTATGTCTTTTTCCTTCTGAGTGTAGGCTGGCCTTGGATCTTGCTTTGACCAATAAAATCTGGCCAAAGTGGCTCTGTGTTGGTTTCAAGCCTGGTCTCCAGGCCTTTGAACTCTTTCACTCAGCCAACATCCGCTGGAAAATCCAGGCGGGCCTCCTGGAGGATGAGAACCACAGGAAGTAAAGCCATCTCCTGAGACTGCCAGACCAGGACCAGCCAGTAGACTCCCGATCACGTGGGTGAGCCTGTTCTGCAGGCAGCAGACTGCCTGACCCCTGAGTGAGGCCACCTGAGACCAGCAGAGCTACGGGGCTGACCCTGAGACCTATGAGCAAAGATAGTGTAGCACTGCTTAATTTGGTGGATCTTATTGTGTATCAAGAGCTAACTGATACACTTAAGAGTTTTACAGAGGCTAATCACAGGAGGGTGGATGAATTAGGTAGTACTATTTGGAAGTTTATGAATTTCCAAATACTGAAGGGAGTAATGATGTATTTAAAGTTTTAAATCTGGTGATTGGTGCTTGGCGGGTCAGAGGAAACAGCAAAATAAAACAAATCTGGTTCCACCTCTGTGCTTCACCTTGGCCAAATTTTTATACCTCTCTATATTTCCATTTTCTCTTTGTAAAATAGAGAATAATAGTTGTTGGGGGTGTTGTGTGATAAAATAGGGTATATGGAGTGTTTAGGGTAGGCCCGGCACACACAGTACTCGATAAATATTAAGCTTCCTCATTGGTGCTGATGAATTAAGTCTCCTAAGAACATCTCCCCACACCATCCTGAAGTTGGTGCGCATCCAAGTGGTAATATAGGATAGGACTTCTGCAACCAATTCATCCAAACTTTGAAAAAATAACTACAATTTTCTCTTCTATTTTTTTTAAATGAAAAGTAACATATTTTGCTTTGTAATTTCAAACTCTAGGATAAAATGCCTTATTCACAAAAGATATGCATTGTGAATTATAGCATATAGCTGTGAGTTTTGAACTATTCTTGAATGTACTGAAGTTGCCCTTGTTTTCTTAGAAAGGAAACGTGCATAGTGTGCACTATGGTAAGAGAGGGGCATGAATCTCTTTTGTTGTGAGCTGCAGCAACCTACCTTGTACTTCGCTGAACTGGAAAGCAGAGAAATTGTCTATAATATCTGAAGCCAGAAAACCAATTGAACTGTGCAGTCCTCTTATAAAGGTTGAGCTCGACAGAAGACCTCGAAAGGAACCCAGGTTGGGTTTAGTGTCAGAGGGAGACTTCAGAGGTCAGTTCTGTCCGGTTTGCAGAGCATGCTCACTGCAGTGTGCTCCTGTGCAGAGAGACAACAGTGGGGAGACGGGGAGTCTAGTGGGAATTCTTTCCCATTTAGAGAAAGAGGCTGTATCAAATTTTGGTTCCCCAGAAGAAATGAGCTGCTTGATCCTTCACTCATATTGTTGATTCTCAGTTGATTTAACTTTAAAAAAATAATAAAAATAGACTTGACCCTTTCCCCCAGACTCTGGCCTTCGGGCTTTTGTTTAATTGGGGTCATATCATTGGAATATGTGCCGCTGCCAGCCATGTAGCTGTAAATGCCCATAAATCTCCACACATACTATTAAGGGGAAGAGGGGGTCACAGTCCCTGAGACATCGAGGAGCTCTGTGGGCCCAGATCACAGGTTCTATTTTAGAGAAGTCGTAAGTTTCTTAAATCCTATTGCTCAGGAACAGATGTTTCCATCCCCTTCTCACACAGGTCAGGTGTCAGCTTTTGCTCTTGTCTAGGGCACTTGGGTGTGTTCATCCAGGATTCTCTCAGACCTGGAGAAGCACTGGACGTCGTCATGAAACCCTCACCAATGAGTTGTCTGCCAGATAGTGACTCCCCAGTGAGCGGCAGAGAAGCTGCAGTCACACGGAGGTCCCTGGGCTAGGCTGCCTCCTCAAGCCCTTCCCAGCCCCTGGAGTTTCACCTTCCCCAGCATAACTCCTCCTTGAGGACAGCAGCGTGCTCAAGGCGGGCAGCTGGCGAGCACCCCATGTCCCACAGTGAGCTGCCCCTGGGTTGGTTGGTGTTTGGACTTTCTGGTTGTTAAATATTATGAATATCACCCATGGTTGGAAGTGATAGGTTACTAAATAATGCTCTATTGTACCTCTCCTACCCAGGGGAGTGTCACAGCTGGTCTGTCTCTCTTTTGCTCATATCTGGACATCTGTACTTATCGGAGCACAGAAGAGATAGCTTTCAACTAATGTCATTTCATTTTAAGCCTGTAGTAGAAACCAACCAGGGTCTCTGAATGGGAATTCAGAATTCCTGAGGGAGAGAATTTAGTTGGTCTGGGATTGATCAGTGTCCATTACTGGTTGGCTCAGCTGTGGCTAGTGGGTCACAGTCACATAGTACAAGCATGCCACTTAGCTGCCCATGTGAGCAATGGGCTGGGCACTTGTCTGAGAAGGGCACTGAAATGGTCCCCAGAGACCCCTGCTTTCCTGTGCTCATACCTCTGTGAATTCCCCACCCCTTTGGTAAGCGTTGGACCATGTGACTTGCTTCTATTGACCAGACCACACCCAAAGCAATAAGATGCCACTTCCAAAGTCATGCTACAAGCCTGTGACATCACCTTCCTCTGGTGCTCCGATAATGCAAGCTGCCATCTGTGTCCTATGGCGAGATCCATATGGCAAAGGGCCGAGAGAGGCCTCAGCTCAAGGGCTGGCCAAGAACTAAATCCTGCAAACAGCTGCAGAGAGAGGTTGGAAGTTCATCCCTCCCCAGTGGAGCCTCAAGATGACCCTGGACGCGACCTTGTCTTTAGGCTCGTGAAGCACGTGCTGAGATGCTCTAGGACTCCTAACCCAGAGAAGATGTGAGTTGACAGTTGTTGCTTTAAGCTACTTTTACTCCATCCTTCCAGAATCCCCATCATACGGGTACTGAATTTTGGGTAACTAGCAGCAAAGCAACTCACAACTGGAGAAGCCTGAGGGCAGAGCCTGGCCTTGTCTTTACTTTGCCACACGCCGTCTGTGTGGTTCAGTGCAAGGTAATTCTCTTCTGCAAAATGCAAATAGCAATCATAATGCAGTCAGTGTGAGTACTGAATGAGATCGCCCAGGGCCTGCACTTAGTTTAGCTATATAAAACTATATAGTTTAGCTATATAAAATGAGTTAATGTACCAATGAGTCAATAGAAAGATGAATCAATATTAACAGTGCCAATCAAGTTTAGCTATTGTGACTGGACTTTCACATCTCTGCTGACCTGTCCATGTGGGCCCACGGTACATCAGTTTCCTCGTCAAAGAAGTCTGGAGAGTTCCTTGGCCATTCCAGGAATGGCAGAGAAAGGATATAAAATATCAAAAAATCTTGAAATAAATGGCTCCTTCACTGCAAAATATAGGATACTATCTTAATTTTATTCATACAGTAAGGAATACTTTCATATCCTGGAGAAGTGAAATAAAAACAGAACTCGTGCTCTCAGATTCAAATATCAAAAAATATTTAAGCTTATGGAATAGAATTTGTTTGTGAAGTTTCCTTTCACAGAAAGGCAGCCAGAAACCTTCTGCAGCTAATTATCTTGTGCATGGAAATGCCAGGGCACTACGCAGGTGGCCATCCATCACGGGCGGAGCCTGGAGATGCACGCACACATGGGCATAATCACTGGCGCTTAAGAGGGTTCTGCCTGCCGTGGCCAAAGCCCATGATGTCACGGGCTTGATGAGATCTGCTTATTAATTCCAAGCACAGTTCTCAGTGACTGCGTTTTGACTCCTCCCCCGGCTGTTGTTTTCTTCCCCCAGGAGCTGCGGCTCTAGGTGTAGTGGGAGAGGCTAGAGAAGCAGATCTCTTACTGACCTCACCTCCATCTTCCTCCCTCTCATCCCCTGGCCACTGCCCAAGCCCGGATTTACTAGCTACCATTGCTGTGCCTGCTGGCACGGCAGGACCTCAGCCCACCTGCCCCTGAGTCGCTTCCTTCCAGAGCTCCCCACGTTCGCTCTCCCAAGGGTGCGCACAGCCAGAGCCCTGTCTGGGCGACGTCGGGGACAGTGCTACTCCTGGCTGAGCAAACAAAAGGCAGCAGAAGGAGTAAATGAGAACGTGGGGGCCAGACACCTCTTGCACGAAATCCCAGTTTTTGGTAAGCTGGGGTCACCTAGACTCCACTAAGGTCACCACACTTTGTCTTCTCCCTTGCCCTGATCTGGTCTTGTTGAGAGCCATTTGACATAAATCTTTGGGGGAAAATCTTTTCATAATTAAAGTATGACCATAGCTGTGGAAGGGTGCTTCTCCCTCCAAGTCCTTCACGAGCCTGCAGCCAAGGTCCCAGCCAGGGCTGCGGTCATCTTGAGGCTCCACAGGGAAGGGATGCTCTTCCAATGTCGCCTTGCCTATGAGCCGTTGGCAGCATGTAGAAATGTAACTCCATTTGGCCTCCGGTCACAGATGAGGCCTCACTGGTCCCATGACACTGTGACGCTCAAGGGCAAAAGTATATCAGCTGAAGACATCTTGGTTCTCGGAGAATAAAAAAGAGAAAGGTTTCACCTGGGAGAAGTACAGACTTTTTGTTAGCATGCTCTCTTGTCCCACATACTAGCATAGGAATGCTTGCTCTCCTTTCCATCCCCAGGGACCCAAGCTCTTCATCAGCACAGGATTACTGCTGCCCCTCCAAGTCACCTGACTCTCCCTCCGATTATTATATGCATCCAATAAGGAATAGACAGTTCTAAGAGTCTTTCTCTGCCCACTCAGAGGCACTGATCTCCTGGTCCCCCATGTACTTTGAAATCACACAAGTCATTTTAGCTTATACACCCCCTTTCTAGGCATTCAGAAGATTGATTCCCCTCCCCTTCCAACAGGCCTCTAAGGAAGCAGAGAGAAAATCGCTCCTTTCCCAGATTACTCCTATCTCTCTTTGTCTGCTTGTCTCCCTTTTTCTCTCCATAGACACATATATATTCACATGTCCTTTAACAACTGTGATGCTCTGAGGAATGCCTGAGTAGTGATTCCATCATGCATGAACAATGTAGGATGTACTTACACAAACTGGGCCGGCTGGGACTTCCCAGGGGATGTCATCTACATGACCACCATCATGTGTGTGATCCAGCGTGACCAGGAAGTACTTCATACATTTGCTTCCAGAATTGCCCTCCCGAGAGTCAGTGAGATGAATGAGATAAAGCAGTTACTGTAACTGAACAAGAAAGAAGTTGTCCTTGTGACATAAACTCAGAAGTATTCCAGAGGAAAAGCAGAAGATTTGAGTGTGACTTACTGTAACACCTCATTCCCCAGGAGTGATAGAAGGAAAGGAAGTGAGCCACCAAACCCTGAGAATTCTTACCAATACTCCTAGATTTGGATAGAAAAGGACAAAGTTGAGAATACATAATTTAGTAAAAAATCAAGAAAATCTCTCCAAGAACATGGGTGCTTACGTATGACTTCAACATCACAGTTGAGCCCAATCTGCGATGTGTCACCATTTAGCAGGATCCCATGCGGATTTCTGGGACTGACTTGCAGCCCCAAGAACTCCCCTCCCTGATGCGCACACACCCACCCACCCTAGAAAAGGAGACATCAGCAAACCCCTAGAGGACTGAGGCTAACACTTAAGGCTTCAGGGAGTTTCTGACATTGGTTCAAGTTCATAGCTTCGGACTACTTTAAAAACGAAGAGCGTCATGCCCAAGCTTCAGAATTTATGTGGAAGGAAATAAAAGTCCTCAGTAAGGATGGTAAGGTGTCAATATGAACTCATCTTCTTTCTAACAGAGCAAAAACAACTGGGCAGAGCTGTCCAATTGAAGCATGAATATGAGGGAAAGAAGCAAAACAATAACCAAGCTAGTATCTACAAGAGGATAAAAGAAGTGGAAGACTTGGGGCCGGGGAGTTAGCTCAGTGGTTCCGGCACCTGTCTTGCAAGTGCAAGGGCCCGGGTTCAATTCCCCGGTAACCACATAACAATACTGGGTGTGGAGACCCACACCCAGCAGCAACCAGTACCACATACCACAGTGCCGGGCGTGGTGGCTCACGCCTGTAATCCCAGCACTCGGGAGGCAGAGGCAGGAGGATTGTGATGT
>PVIR01004472.1:0-21118 GCA_004026965.1 Petromus typicus | reverse complement strand
AAAAAAAAAAAAAAAAGAAGTGGAAGACTTACATGAACATAGAGGCATAAAAGAAAGAATACAAGAAAAATAACCCAAGGAGCCTAGGCAGAGCTCTCTTCAATTGCTTCAAGCTACAGAAGTTCATAAGAATGGGAATGCAGTGAGTTAGAGACCAAAAGTAAAACAAAACAAAAGCAAAGTACTTCCACAATGAAATTCAACACAGGTTGAGTAAACAAGGCAAGGAAAGAGTGAGGCAGCAATCTTTCCTAGGTGACGTGGAGCAACTTCTACAGACTCGTGAGGGAAAGACAGCATAAATGTCCTCTGAGAATAAGGACAATATGTTGCACTTAAATTATTTTTATTAACAGGCATTAATCATATGTGTTAATGAGCTGCAGAATGATACTTCACTACGTGTGTACTGCATGCATTAATCAGATTCCTGTTTTTTAAGTTGTTCAAACCTGGCACCTATGAACTATTTCAAAAGAAAATAAAGTTTTGAAATTATAGTAGAGAATGCATAAGTGGAGAAACCATAGTAACAGAACTGAAAATAAATCAGTTTCTATATAATGGTAACAAGGTTTGGACTTGCACTGCCTGGAGGATGGATTGTCTTTTTGTTTCAGTGTCACATGGTTGACATGTGAGGGCTGAGTGTAGAAGAGGAATGCACAACTGGAATTTAACTTAGGCTCCATCGGAGATGTTTGTGAGGCATCTTCTATAATGTGAATGTGGTTTCCATCAAAACTCATGTTGAGCCTTAATCCCAGGTGGCAGTGTTGAGGGAGCAGAGTAGTGGGAGGGATTTGAGTCACGAGAGTAGAGCCCTCCTGAATGCATTACTGCCTTTCTTGAGTGAAAGACTTCTTTGTCTCTCCCAGAATGTGGTAGTTATTGCAAGAATGAGTTGGTATAAAGCGAGGTTCTTGTGTCATATGCTTTATGTCATTGCTCATGCTTGCCCATCTGCTTTCCACTGTGAGCCAAGGAGTATGAAGCCTTCAACACAAGCGAAGTCTGTGTCAGTGCCACATTCTTGGATTTTCCAGCCTCCAGAATCATAATCCAAATTAAACCTCTGGTCTTTATAAAATCACCTAGTCTCAAGTATTCTATTATAGCAGTACAAAACGTATCAAGACAGCATCTTAGTGAAGATATTTAGTAAGCAATTGGATATAAGAGACTAGAAGTTTAGAAATAGATATGGGGTGAAGGTGTACACTTGGGGGTCATAGTTGCATAGATAACATCTAGCTTTGATACTGGATGAAGATTACTCATGGAATGAGTGTAGAGGTCATGGCCAAGGAATAAGCCATGGTTTACTACAAGAGTGAGAAATCAGGAAGAAAAGAAAAAATGAGAAAGAAGATTTAGATATAAAGTCAGTGAGGATGGAAGAAAACCAGGAGAAGGTGCTATTTGGGAGTCCAGTGAAGGACTGATATCTAGAAGGAGTAAGAGATCAGCTGTGTCAAAGCCAGATGAATCTTGATGCTCTTCCCTGCCTTTATACAGGAGTCTTGTGTGACTGTGAAATGTGCTCTTTCTGTGGAGTTGTAGTCTTAAAAGCCTGAATGGAGGACATTTGGGAGAGACAAATGGAAAGGAATTGCAACTGCAAATGTGGACAAAATTTCCAGGAAGTTTTTTTTTTTATTGTGAATAGGCAACAAAGTGGAGTGGTAGCTGTCTAGAATCAAGATAATTTCTCTTTATTAAATGTGGTGAGAAAAGGAGAAGAGAGTTAATTTCTATCAGGCAGTTGGCCAGCTGGCTCTACCCACAGTAGTGAGTTTTGGGTTAGAAAAGTAAATTAGGGGATCTAGACTGCCAAGAAATTAGATGAGATATCCTAGGAGAGCAGAAGAGTAGTGAGGAGAGCCTAGCAGAGAACTCTGAGAACACCAACACTTTAATAAATACGTAGAAGAATTGGAGCCCAAGGAAGAATGATCACAAGAGGAAAACGAGATCTCACTGTGACCAAAGCTGCAGGAAGAGAATATTTCAAGGGGATTGATTACAGTGTTGAACAGTACCAGAATTTCAGTAAAGAAAAGAGCAAAGACTTCTAAATTGCATGTAGTAACAAGTATTCAAAGTCTAGACAATTTCAGGGCTACAACTGAGAAGAAGCAAATTTGTCATAAGTTGAGGATTATTGGGAAATGATGAAGTGGGGTTATAAGAACATAACCCTTTACAGGCTTTGGCTACAAAGATAGGATAACAATTGGAAAGAGGTCTGATTCTGACAGAATAGTTTCTAGGATGGTAGAGGCACGTGTGTCTATGGAAAGTTTATAGGAGAAAATGAGATGGGGAGAGAGAAGAGGAGAAAAAGGGGATGAGGGAGAGAGGGAAAGAGGGGGAAGAGGACATAACCATAGTAGTGGATAGATCAGGTTGCCTACAGAGATGGAAAGAGCTAGCACCCAGAAGGTACTGGGAGAGGAAGAAGAATTAATCTCTGACTACTCCATTATGACAGGAAGAATTAGAAAATGAACAGAGATGTAGATAGGTTTGTGGTACAGTTCCTGTGGTGGCTTCTGTTTCCTTTGTGAAGTAGGAGGTGAGGTCATCTCCTGCCAAGTGAAAGGTAAATGGGGCAGGAAATATGAGAAGAATAGAAGAAGTCTGAAATGTTCTCTGTGAGGAAAATAAGTGTAGTCTTTTGGAGATGTAGAAAGAGGTAAGGGGAGTGAAAAGGAGTTATCTGTTCTACTTTCTCCTCTATCCATCACATCCAGGAAATGCATCTCTCTCTTTTTTTTAATGTTTAGAGTATTCAAAATGAGTGATTAAGGAGGGTGTGGATAAACTGGACTTTGATTCCACTGTCTATTAAGGGCTATTGTCAGTAAATTTCTCCTTTCACTGTAGGAGCCAGCTTTTGTAAGCTTTCCTGGCTTCCTGGGTTTGGTACTTGGAAGAAACTATGGATTTAACTCCAACAGAGACACGTGGAAAGAATGGAATTAGGATCCTCAGATTTGGGCTGAGGCAGAAAGGAAGGTCAATGAAGAAACTAGACATGCAGGAGCGTCTATTTACCACCTTCTACACCAAAAGCCCCAAAACTGTGGCCCATAGATCAAGTCTGCTGCCTAGTTTTGTAATCATTTTACTGCAAGATATTTACATCCTTTTCTTTTCATATCATTTATACCTTCTTTCCAGTGATACCAGAATTGATTGGCCTGAAAAACTGAAAATATTTACTATCTGACCTATATTTGTCTTCTATTATTATAATAATCTAAAATGCCTGCCCGGGGTACTTCTAAAGAAGACGTATTTGGACCACCATTTTGGATGCTAACAATCTAAGCATACAGCACTGGCTTTGGCCAGGGCCCCTTGGCTGCAGAGTATAGGAGCAGAAAGAGCACGTGAGGGGGCGGGTCACCTGCAAAGCCAGAAATCCTCAGGACTCAGAAACAGAACTATTATGAGGATGAACTTAGGGTCCCCCGAGAACTGTCTGAATCCCTTCTCGGGGAACTTCCCCCAGGCCCAACAACCTCCCACAAGGCTGTCTCTCTTACAGGTCTTACATCCCTAATATGCCCATATCTGGGACCAAGATTCCCATGAGAATCCTAGGGAGGCAAACCACAGCCAAGCTATACTTTGCCCTTTAGAGAAAATGTATGTCAATCCTTGTTCTAGAGGAAAGAGAGGGAAGTTTTGAGGGGAAGGATACCCTTGTGAAAAATCCCAACTTCTAAGTATGCTTCTTTTTCTGCAAAATAAGGACACCATTCATTAAATTCTTTCATTTAGCAAACATTTATCGATTGCTTACTCTACGCCAGAATCAGGGTGTACAGCGATCAATGAGATCTAACCTTGTCCTTTCAAAGCTCACAGTCTAACAGCAGAGACAGATGGATAAACAAATAGTTGAGATGCTTAGAGATGAATGTGCCGAAGGCAGGAAGGGGAGGGTCGGCCCTCAGCTGAAGGGCACATCTGCAGGACTGAGGATGAAATTAAACAGTGACTGCTGTGGCCTGAGTACAGACCAAAAACAAGTCAAGCAGGGTGGTGGAAAGCAGCAAGATAGAAGGGAGAAGTGAAGGCTGATGGGAAAGGAGCAATGAGAAGGGCAGAAGGTGAATGAGGGGATCACCCCAAAACCCCGCCCTTAGCTCTCCTCTCTAGACTATCATTACCCTTCCATTGTGTCCAGATGTGGATTCACAATCTGTCTCCCCACAGGAGCACTGGGGCTGGAATTGGCCCAAGAGGAAACCTGCTGGCTGGTTATCTTCTATCTGACTGTATGTACCATGTTATCTGTGAAACACCCTCCCAATGAGTCGTGGAATTACTACCATCACTGCAAAACTAAGATGAAATAAAAACCTAGTAATTCAACCTAGATGTTTCAAAATTTGAAATACATTTTGGTAATGTAAATATAACACAAATATACAAAGTATTTTAGTGAATTCATGATACTTTTTTCAAGTTGAATCCGAGATGCATGCTCATTCTTAAAAATCACTCTGTGTGAGTTATCTGAGCAAATAAGGGATTTCTAAAATATATGAGAGTTTAGGTGGATTTAAAGATAATCATTTTTGTATATATTTTTTAAAAACCTGGGAACTATTTCAAGCAGTCGATAGAGAGAAAAATGTAACTCCCTTGTCACTGTCACCTAGATTTAAAAGGTACTAACATTTTGTCATAGCTTTGGGTTGACAAGAATAGAAACATTACAGAGACACCTGGATCCCTTTGTACCTCTTTCACATCCCCAACTCCCTTGACCTGAGCAGAGGCTCTGGGAAGTGGTTGGCGCATGTACCCCTCACCTATGTTTTCATCACTTTTCTATGTTGTACCAATGCACACTAGAGAGAATCATTTCATGTGTTTTTAAACACTACACATGTGGTGAGGAGCTGCCATCCTGGCCAGCAAGTTGCCTTGATCTTTTCACTGTTTTTGAGACGCAGCCATTTAGATGCATGTGCTCATTCGTTTTGCAGCCCCTGTATTTCTGTTCTTTGAAACCAGCCCAAGTTGTCAAAGACTGAGTAGGTAACTTTGCAGCGACTTCTAAGCAGCAGATAGGAAATCCTTTGGCCCCAATTATTGCTCTTTTTTCTCCCTGTCTTTTCTTTTGCCCCCTTTCTCTTTACCTTTCTTGCTCTCTTTAGGATTTTCAATATAAAAAGAAATGGTACACTGTTTAAAAAAAAGAAAAATTTTTTGGGGCTTGGTGGATCACGCCTGTAATCCCAGCACTTGGAGGCAGAGGCAGGAGGATTGCTGTGAGTTTGAGGCTTGCTTGGAGTAGATAGTGAGCTCAGGGCCAGCCTGAACTGCAAAGCAAGACCCTGTCTTAACAAAAAAAAAAAAAAGAAAGAAAGAAAGAAAACCAAGACATGTATCAGAAAGGGCCATCATTCCTCAGATACCCTCTAGGCAGGAACCTGCACTAAGCATTTTTCATTCACTCCTTAATGCTCTGTGAGATCCCCTGGGTCTCCCTTGCTCAAGGTCGCATAGCTAGTAGGAGGAAAGCCTCATCCAGGCACTGAGGTACCGGAGCTGGTGTGCATCGCCGTTCAAACTGAGGAACCATATGGATCCCAATGGGCCACAGTGTGAGTGAGCTCTTAACAGTTAAGAGCTTCCAGGGCTCGTGCTTTAACAACTTGGATACTGACTTTGCTTAGAAACTACTTATCATAATGAGTGCACATAATAAATACTAATAAAATACTTCACCTGAAAATTCACAGAGGTTGAGTGTTTTTCTCTTTCTCTCTCTCTTTCTCTCTCTCTGTCTCAGTGGCTTCCTTGCTTGGATGCTTTTTTCTTTAACCTGAATTTCAGCATCCCCATCCATTTCTAACTACCTCCAGGATACTTCCCTTCAACTATTCCATTATTGTCCCTAACTCTATAAGAACCAAACTTAATTATTTGTTTTTCTCTTAGCCATTTCCTATTGCAGCAGATCTGATGCTGGAGCCTGACATCTGTGGTTCTCTAGGCTGGGGCTCCTTACTACCTGCACTGTATTAAATTTTGTCTCCCCTACTCCCAGTTCCTCTGTTGAAACCTTAATCCACCAGGCAATGGTATTTGTAGGTGGATGTTGGAAGGTAGTTGGCTTAGATGTGATCAGGGTGGTGGGTCCACACGATGGGATGAGCGCCCTTATGAGCAGAGACCAGAGAGCTGGCGTTCTCTCTCTGCCATGTGAGGACATAGCAAGATGATTGTTTAAGTCAGAAAGAGAGCCCAGATCACAGACTTCCTAATCTCTGGGACTGTGAGAAAATAAATTTCTGTTGTGCCAGCCACTTTCTCTGGTATTTTGTTATAGCTCCTTAGACGATTAAGATGCTATCTATGTAGCATTTTGATCTTAACTTTTCATCCCTTTTTTGCAATCTACATTATCTTACCTCTTGATTTTCCAACCAAGCTATTTTCCTGAGCTAGGATGGTACCTTCTCTTCTCAGGAAACATTAACTTTTAAGATAGGACCGGGGGCACAGCTCAGTGGCACTGCTGCCTGCCTTCTTGCAAGTGCAACGTCACAAGTTCAATCTCTGGTATCTATTTTGACCCATTTTTTATTACTAATTAATCTTCTTTGGGCTCCTACAACAATGCCGGGCACAAACTGTATCCCTTAGCTGTATAATGTTATTTACTTTAAACATCTTCTGCATGTAATGATATGATTAACTCTTCAAATATAATTCTAAAATAGGTATTTAAGAGTGGAATGATAAGTGTATTAATCTAACTTGAAGTTTCAAAATCTTTTTCACGTGGGAGTGTTTCCAAACATGAAAAAATGAAAACTCCAAAACTACTGAGCCCATCTCACAATGACATACATTCTCTCTTAAACTTACAATGTTTACAATGTTAGCCATTTTTACATGACAGAAAATGAAGGAGTGTGTTTTAGCCTGCTCAGGCTTCCACAACAACATGCCACAGTCTGGGTGGTTTAAATAACAGAATTAAATTTGCTCCCGGGTCTGCAGGTTGAAAGTCCAAGATGAGGTACTGCCAGAGTGGGTTTCTGTGAGGCCCAGACACTTTCTCACTGTGTCCTCACATGGCCTTTCCTCTGTGTGCGCAGAGAGAGAGATTTTTCATGTCTGTCAGACTAGAGTTCAATCTTACGACCTCATTTAATCATCATCACTTCCACAAAAGCCCTGTCTCCAAATACTGTCATCCTGAGAGGGTTTTACCACACAGATTTAGGGGGTCACAATGCAGCCTTTAGCAAAGTTGTTTGAGTTAAAATCTATTTTAAGTGAACATACTATTAATAATTATATGATAAATCTTATTTAAGATATAATTTTAATGATATTTATAACATAAAACACACTGCCTTAACTTTAAGTATGTAAGAAAAAGGATGAATTACTGAGAAACAAATTTTAAGGAAGATCTTTCACATTTCTTGCTCTTCCTTTTATTTAATCCAGGCTACAGGCCTATTGATTGGTGTCATCCACACCCGCACCCACAATTACACCCAGAACTATGCCAATCAGTAGGCTCATTCAATCCACACCCTTGATTCCAGTATCAAACATCCTGATCCAGCCACCTCCCAAAAGGTCTACTTATGAGTGCACAAGGCACTGGGCAACATTTAGATACAAACCATAAGTGTATATGTCGGAAAATATAAGGAAAGACTCAGCTAATTCATGGTAACCACAAACAGTTTAGTTTCTCTTGCTTTGACAGAGGGATAAAATCAAAATAAAAACAGGGAGCTTTTGTTTTTGTATACACTTACATTCTCACGGCCATGCCAACAGCATAAAGGATTATAACTGGCTTCCAATATGACACTGTATGTGTATTTTATTAAAATATATCTATCCAAATATATATTTAAGAGATGATGCTAAATGCTTTTACCAAACCATCGTTTTATCCAAAGTTGCTAAAGTGTTAGGATAAGGCTGGGTTATTTCCTTTTGGCTTTTAAAAGCGTTGGATACTAGTTTCATGGATGCATAATGTTTCATTGTCTCCAAAAACTTTGCAATATGCCCTCTTGCTTTTATGACACATTAAAGTTCACCTCTTTTTAAAAATGGTTATCCTAAACATATTTGTGGCCATGAATGTGAACAATAAAGATCTCTTTAAATTAAAGGAAGCAATTTATAGGAATTCTCCACATAACTGACTGGCCTTACAGTTAGGAAGGTCTAACTCCAAATCCTGACTCACCGACTGCTGACTAAAGGACCTTCAGCAAATTGCTTAATCAATTTGATCCTTAATTTTTCTGTTTATAAAATGGGGACAATAAATGTACCTACTTCATGAAACTGAGTGGATTAAAAAGTTGAAATATCATTTAATAAATATTAAAAAGTTGAAAAGTTAAAAAGTTCTTAGCTTACTTTATACTCAATAAATTTTAGTTAATGTTTTAATTTTTTTCAGGGTAGACTTGGTAAAGCCCTTGCTGTTTGGTTCCTAATAGTATTTATAAACCTCAGGGAACATGGTGATTTTGTTTAAGAAATTATATATCATCTACTCCTTAGCCCCACAAAAAGCAATACTCATGTATTCACATTTTTATTAGGAATAACATTTAAAAAACTATTTATTCCTCTAATGGTCAAAATGAAAAAGACTTTCTATATAAGAAGCTGACAACAGACAACCAGATTTCTAATGAACTGTAGAGAGTAGGAGTGCCAAATGATGCATCAACTTTGTTCTTCATTTTATTTTTATTTAATTGGCATATATTTGCTATGCACAGTTATACACAATTATATTCATTGAGGGAAATTGGTAGATATGTGCCATATTTTGATAATTTTTGGTAAATTTTCTTTTTTCTCCCTGCCTTCTCTTTCCCCTTCCTCTTCTCCATGAAATCTACTTCCCTGTTATCTGTCTTCTTTTTTTACTCTTTAATTTAGCTTTGTTTTTGATATCTCATCCAAGAGAAACCATGTCATAACCTTATGTGTCTGAATTATTTCACATACCATTACATTCTTAAGTTCTATCCTTTTTCCTATAAATGATGTAAATTTATGCTTCTCTTTTTAGTTTTTTAAGATAGGGTCTTGCTTTGTAGTTCAGGCTGGCCCTGAGCTCAGCCTCAAACTCACGTCACAGCAATCCTCTTGCCTCTGCCTCCCGAGTGCTGGGATTACAGGCGTGAGCCACCACGCCCGGCACTTCGGTATGTGGTACTTATTGCTGCTGGGGTGAGTCTCCAGTTTTGTATGTGGTTTACCAGGGATCGAACCCGGGTCCTCGCGCTTGCAAGACAGGTGCTGGAACCACTGAGCTAAATCCCCGGCCCAATTTATGCTTCTTTATAGTCAAATAATACTATTTTGTAAATATACTACATCATCTTTATCTGTTCATCTGTTGTTGGGTGCCTAGGCTGCTTCCATAGTTTAGCAACTGTGAATTACGCTGCTATAAACATGAGTATGCACGCATTTCTATGGAATGATGTCTTTCTTTCAGGGAAATAGGCAGAAGCTGGGTCAGATGGAATCTCTCCTTTCAGAAGGAGCCTCCAGACTGTTTTCCACAGTGATTGTACTTGTCTGTATTCCCCTCAGCAATATGGGAGAGTTTCTTTTCTCCCACCCTCCAGCCAGCACTTGTTCCTTGTGTCCTTGAGGAGCCATTCTTACTGGTGTAAAATGGAACCTCGGTGTTGTTTTGATTTGCATTTGCCCAATGGATAAAGATGTTGGATATATTTCCATGCACTCATGGACCATTTGTACTTCTGAGAAGTATCTGTTCATCTCATTTGCCTACTTTTTGATTGGATTGTTTGTTTTTGTGGAATCTATGTTGTTACTGGGTATTGAACCAGGGCCCTTGTGCTTGCAAGACAGGCGCCGGAACCACTGAGCTAAATCCCAGGCTGTTTTTGTAGAATCTAATTTCTGTAACTCTTTATTCTAGATGTTGGACCTTTATCCAAGAGTAGAGGGCATTATTTTTTTTCTGTTATGAAGACTGTCTCTTTTGTTTTCTTTCAACCTTAAAAAATCTGATATAATTTAATATCTCATTTGTTGATTCTTGGTGTTATTTCTTGTGCTTATCAGAGTTCAGAAAGTGCTGGCCTATGCCCTGTCTTCAAGTGTTTTTCCTCTTTTATCTTCTAGCAGTCTCAGTGTTTCAGTTTTTATGTATAGGTCTTTGATCCACTTTAATTTTACTTTAGTACAGAGTGAGAAATATGGATCACACTTGATGCTTTGGCAAGTAGATAGCCAATTTTCCCAGTACCATCATGTATAAACTTTAGAAAACTGGAGATTTTGTAGTCACACATACAGTCTGCTCGGTGGCACATGTTTGTAAGCCTCGCTCTTGGGAGATTGAGCCAAGAGGGTCATGAGTACATAGTGAATTTGAGGCCAGCCTGAGCTACATAACAAGACTTTATTTCAAGACATTAAAAGACAACAAAGAATTGCAGAGCCATTTGTCTCAGTGATTCTCAAAGAGCTTGAAAAACTCTGATCTGTTCAACAACCTAACCCCAAGAGTGACAGGAACATAGGTTTACAAAATGTCTCATGTGAGCTAGCTTGTCCACAATAGGTTTATTGATAATATCCCTGAGTAGAAACAATTCGGATATCCAGCCACAGGACAATGGATAAATATTGTCCACCCACAGAGTGGCATACCACTTAGCAACAAAAAGGAACAAACTTTATGTACATAAAACAACATGGATTTATATATTTTAAAAATTACACTGAATGGAAAGGAATTAGAAGCAAAATATATCTACTGTCATTGTTGACTCTATATCAAATTCCAGCGTAGGCAAAACTAAATTATGATGATAGAAACTAGATCAGTGACTGCTTCTTGAAAGCGGGAGACTGACTGGAAAGCTTGGGAGAACTTCCTAGACTATTTAATAGCCATTTGTTAAGTGACTAAAGAGAACACTTATGATCCTAGCATTTGAATGGAAGGATTGGATGGAGGGAGGGAGGGAGGGAGGAAGGAAAGAAAGAAGGAAGGGGAGGGGAGGAGGAAGGACATATAGGGAATCAACTGTTTGGTTTGTGAGGTCATTTTCTTTCAAACAGCTACCCATTGGTTCATGCTCTCAAACATTCATGTTCTCAATCTTTTCCATCTTCCACATGTCACCATCTTGGCTATTCTAGTGGATGAGTAATGTAACCATTTATGGTTTCAGTTTGCATTTTCTCCAAGATTAATGAAGTTGAGCATATTATCACTTATTTCTAGCCCCCCTGGATATTATCCTTCTGAAGTATCTATTTTTTGTTAAGATATCTCATTTATTTGTGAGAGTTCTGAAATATGGAAATGGGAATGCACAATGAACACATCTGAGAAGTACTGCAATTCACCTTTGTATTAAATTGGATAGGCAGTCACTATTGGTGAGATCTCATGAGTATATAAAATATACATATGTGATGGTGTATTTTGATTAACACTTAATTTTAATATAGTCCAATTATACACTTTTCATTTATGGTTAGTTCTTTCTGTCTCCAGTTATTAAATTTTAGCTCACTGCAAGGTTAAACAGATGTTTTCCTATGGTTATTAAGTTTTTAAATGATAGATTAGCAATCCAAAAGGAGGTATATTTTTGTTAATTAGGTGAAGAGTCCAAATAACAATTAATAATGACTTAGCGCCATCTTTGGAAAGATATTTTTTTCTTTATTGAAGCATGCCCTGAAAAATTTGAAAAATGCATTTATATTTAAAATATATTTACATAAGTGGTTCAAGCTACACACAATTCTACATTCTATTTTCATGCGACACTGTTGTCCAATAAGCCTATTAATGGCTTTAAATATGTTGACAGATATAGCCTTAATTCTGTGTTATGCACTACAGATAAATTAATTCCCTTAAGTAGAAAATGTATTTCTCACTTTTATTGTTGTTGCCATTAAAGGGCTGAAATGAGTCTTCTCTCCAAAGAAAGAGTCAGTTATTTATTTCTTAAGGGTAAACTGCTAAGTTGGGAAACTGCTGGACCAACATGCATTCCTATTTTAAATTTTGCCTTCTGTAGATTTAAACTAATTTTTACTCTCTATTTTAGTTTCATTCCTTGTTTCTGGGACAAAATACCCGACACCCACATCTTAAATGAAGAGAGGTTTATTTTGGTTCACAGTTTTTAGAGGTTTCAGTCCAAGGTCAGCTGGCTCCAAGGCAGGGCAGCATGGCAAAAGGGCACTGCAGAGACGAAACAACTCCTGGCCTGGCCTGGCAGCCTGGGAGACAGGGAGAGAGGCAGAGTGAGGGTGAGAGGGAGTGAGTAGAAGCAAGGAGCAGGGAAGGGGGAGGGAGGTAACATCCTTCCAGGCCAAGCAACCCACCTCCTCCAACCAGTCTTCATATCCCAAATCACACGTGGCCGTAAATCCATCAGTAGACTAATCCACTGATGAGCAACACGCCCCCACGATCTAATTACACCCCCACGCCCCACCTATGAACACTTGTGTTTGGGAGAGATCTCCAGATACACTGTGATCCCCAACACTCCCACACACAGACAAGAGCGTTTCCCCACAGTCTCACCCACAGGGGCCATTTTCACTCTCTTTAAGCAAAATGAAACACTTTCAGTTCTCTTTTAAATACTAGGTTAAATAACCTTGTATATGTCTCCTTTCTTGGCCATTTGTCCCAGTTTTTTTGGACTATATTCGAATCTTCATTTTTTTTCCTGGCGTTAGTCTTCCGCATGTCCCTATATAGAAAAACAATATCTTCTGTTTCCCTAGTTTGGTCTTTAACCATAGGTGTTTTGAGCTTCATTTGCAACCCAGTCTATTCTAGGAACCAATATTCCCTCAACCAAGCTGGAAAGAAAAATCTTGGGGTTGTGGCCAGTGGGGCGGAGCCAGCACTTTCAGAGTAAGTCAGCTCCGCCCCATCCCACTGCTCCGCCGCTCAACTCACGACGCAGGCGCGGCCTCTGTTGCTATAGCACCCGGGCGGCGTGAGGCTGAAGTGCGTGACGTTAGCGTACGTGACGCAAGCCCAACCAGGGCGCGTGCGCAGTGAGAGTGACAGGGCTGCTGTAGGCCGGAGTTTGGCTCCGGCAAGTCCTGAAGGAGAACTTCGGGGGCAGGTGCCAAGAGGGCGGGCCCCGGCCGCTTTCCTGGCCTCCAGCCGCGAGACATTTCTTCCCTGTGGCTGAGGGTGCTGCGGACCCAAAGGAACGACCTGCTCAGGAAGCAGACCTTGGAGGGAAGTGGAGAATGGCTTCCCCCAGTGAGGAGAGCAAGTGAAGCGCAGTCCCCCCAGACCGTGGGGCCCCGGTGGGCGTAAGCGAAGGTAATACAGGCTCCGTAGCGAGTTTGAGGGTGAACTTTCTGACGAGGGAGGCAGAGGCTGAGACTACTGAGTTTTCTTTAGGTCAGAATCCTGGTCTCTCGATGGAAGGCTTGGGACTTTCTTCCACTAAGATGAAATGAGATCTTGGCCCAAAGCAAGCCCTGGACAAAGACTTAACTCTTTGTAGTTCCTCGGAGGAGTTGTCAGAAGTACTTGTAAGTCTCCTTTGTGTTATTTAGAGAGACACGAACTATTGAGATTTGTGGATTTTGTGTTTAGTTCTCGAATTCTACAAGTGCCCTGGTGGCTACGTAGGAAGCTACCTAACTTCTTACTCGAGCCTGCAATATAAGAATGGTAATACCGACCTTTCTGATAGCACAAAGCTCTGTGGAGTGCTTAGTGAAAGTGACCGAGGATTACATTCCCGGAGAAATTTCCTGCGGTCTAGAAACCAAAAAAAAATTTTTTCCCTCTTTTTGTCATTCATTGAAGCGCTGGAGTGAAATTAAACTATATTATGATGTATTCCGTAAGTGATAAGAAAAGCGCCCTTAGTGCCATGTATATCTGTTTATTCAGTAAATACTTTACTTTGTACTAGATAGGTGCTGTCCTGACTTCTTAGCATGATAATAGATAAGCAAAAACAAATCCCAGCCCAATTTAGCTAATATATAGTGTGCAGGAGACAAACAGTAAACATAAATAGGTTTGAAGGAAATGAGTGCCATGGAAAAAAGAAAGCAACGTGAGAGGCATTGGGAATGCAAGATATAATTTTAAATAAGTAAGTTAGGGCCCATAGATGTCACAAAGAAAATAACATTTGAGCAAATACTGGAAGAAAGTGAGAAAATTACTGGCACATATACTTGAGAACAAGCATTCCAGGTGGAAGGAACAATCAGAGCGAAGTTTCTAGGCTTGAAGTATGCATAGTTTCTTCAGTGGAAGGTTTGTGTGGCTAGAATGGAATGAGTAAGGGGAGCTGTAATAAAAATTGCCTGGTAGCATAACTGAAGTATAGTTAGGAAGAACAGTAGAATATTTGAATCTCTTTAGTTGTCCTCATGTAGAGGTAATTACCTATTTAATTTAGGTAACATTTTACAGCTTAACTGCAGCCATTAGTTTTGATTAACGATTGAAATCAGACTTGAAAGTAGAATATATTTGAGATCTAAACATAGGTGTAGATTTTAGTGAGCATAGTGGGAATTAAGATAGAAGAGCTTGTTATAGTAAACTTTTACTTACTCTAACTTAGGACTTCAGTGAATGCAGAATCAACTTCTTTTTGCCTTCAGATTTGTTTGTAGTTTCTAACTTTAAAAAGATGTAAGGTGGGCCGGGGAGTTAGCTCAGTGGTTCCGGCGCCTGTCTTGCAAGCGCAAGGGCCCAGGTTCGATTCCCCGGTAACCACATAACAATACTGGGTGTGGAGACTCACACCCAGCAGCAACCAGTACCACATCCCACAGTGCCGGGCATGGTGGCTCACGCCTGTAATCCCAGCACTCGGGAGGCAGAGGCAGGAGGATTGTGATGTGAGTTGGACGCTGAGCTCAGGGCCAGCCTGAACCACAAAGCGAGAACCTGTCTCAAAAAACCTAAAAAAAAAAAAGATGTAAGGTAAGAAAAAGATGCCAATGAATACTTGAAATTCTTAACCTATATTTACATGTCATTTGTAAATACAATGTGGGAAAAGTGACTAAAATAAATCTTATATGTCAAGGAGCTTATTACAAAGTCTTAGAGCTGATGAATTTGTAAGTCAAACGTAAATAAGATGAAAAAAGTATGCTAAAAAAACATACAAAGTAAACCCTAATAGAATGGGTGCTGTGGTTTTTATTATGGCGATAACTCACCTATGTTTCCCATTTCAGTCTTTGACTATCTGCTTTTTATAGGATGGTGATTTAGTTGTCAATTTTTTCACACCTAACAAATATAGGTTTTGGGTTTTTTTTAGGTTTTTTTGAGACAAGGTCTCGCTTTTTGTGGTTCAGGCTGGCCCTGAGCTCAGCCTCCAACTCACATCACAATCCTCCTGCCTCTGCCTCCCGAGTGCTGGGATTACAGGCGTGAGCCACCACGTCCCGCACTGTGGTATGTGGTACTGGTTGCTGCTGAGTGTGGATCCACACCCAGCATTGTTATGTGGTTACCGGAGAATCGAACCCAGGCCCTTGCGCTTGCAAGACAGGCGCCCGAACCACTGAGCTAACTCCCCGGCCCCACAAATATAGGTTTTTATAAAACTAGCTGTAGAATGCATCGACTATCCTGTATTAAGTATAGAATTAATGAGTGAAAGCGCCTAGTAAATTGCATTAACCGGTGCCTTGTAATACTCATTGCTCAGTTGAAATTAGAACTTTCCCAACATTATGCCATTAAGCAATGCATTTTTTCCTCTTACATAATTTTCTCTTTCCAGGAGAGATACGTTTTTAATTTCTTGGGCAGTGTTAAAACACAAAACTTGGAATAAGTGTGTTTGTAATTATATGCAGTAAGGCTTTGTTTTTTTCATTTTAAAATTTTACCATCAAAGTGTTTTAAGTTTTACTAATAGGCAGAAATAGAGATAGTGTAGTAAAGATGGAGCTGTGTGACCAACACATTTGAGACAGGAATCTACAAGTTAGAGACATGCCACAGAGAACCATGGTCAGATTCAGCAGCAAGCAGGAGGAGGTCAGCCACTGGAGTACAGCACAGTTTACAAGCATCATGATGAGTGTATAGCTGGCTTTTTCATCACTGTCACTAAATACCTGAGAAAAACAACTTGAAAGGAAGAAATGATTATTCTGACTCGGTTTCAGTCCCTAGTTAGTTGACCAATTGCCTTGACCAAGGCATCATGACAAGGGTTTCGTGAATGGAGGGGGAGAGTTGTTGACCCAATGATAGTCCAGAAGCAGAGATAGATAGATAGAAGTAGCCAAGTCCCAATATATTTTTTGAGGACATTCCTAATTTTCTTCTACAAGGCCTTACCCTTAATGATTCTATCACTTCCCAATAGCACAAGCTGTAGATCAAGCTTTGACACATGGGCCTTTGGGGGAATAATATAGACCCAAACTATACTAATGAATGTGAGTTGGTGGCCTGTACAGATGATTGATATCACCAAAGTGCATGACTCAGTGAAATTGGGACAGAAGATGTTTATAGTAATCCTAGTAGGTGGTTAAGTAATAGTAAAGGGGCTTGAGAGTAGGATTTAAGTACTAGGTTCAGGTGCAGGATGTCCCCTCTGGAAAGAGCTGAGATACAAAGAGAATTTTTTAAAAATGCTAAAAGTCGTTTGTTAGAACTAAACAGGGACGGATCTCTAAATGTTTGGTTCTTTGTGACCATTTGGGTGATATCTCAACCATGGGTTGAGAACTTTGAGGAGGAGCTAGACATGTTATGATATTATGACAGAAGTTGCCATTCACTGATGAATATTCTTTATTATACGTTCTTTATATGCCAGTGTGTTTTATCCTTCTCTTAAAAAAAATAACAGGGCAATTTTGTTTTTTGTTTTTGTTAATCTCTACATGCAGTGTTCCCAAGCCCTTTATTAAGCTGTAAATGGCAAAACTGGACCCCAGGTCTTATTGGATATTGAAGCCTTTATTACTTTTAATTTTATATTGCCTTGCTTTTATAACAGACTATGCTGACATTAACCTTCCATTTTACGGGGTTGTTCCAAATGTTATCAGGTTTATTGCTGATATTTCATTTGCTAATAAATTTGATTAATGTTTTTCTCTTCTAGATTTTAATTTGATTTGAAAATGAGCAAGTGCAGAAAGCCACCAGTTCAGCAGTTAGCAAGTCTTGAGACATTCAGCCCAGATGTTCTTGATGACATTTTTGAACTCTTTGCTAAGAACTTCTCTTACTGCAAGCCACTTAATGATGAGTGGCAGTTACCAGATCCCAGTGAGATTTTCATCTGTGATCACACAAAACTTAATGCGTTTCTTGACTTGAAGAACTCCCTAAATGAAGTAAAAAACCTTCTTAGTGATAAGAAACTGGATGAATGGCATGAGCACACTGCTTTTACGAATAAAGCAGGGAAAATCATTTCTCATGTGAAAAAATCTGTGAATGCTGAACTTTGTACTCAAGCATGGTGTAAATTCCATGAGATTTTATGTAGCTTTCCAGTTATTCCACAGGCGGCTTTTCAGAATGGAAAACTGAATTCTCTTCACCTTTGTGAGGCTCCTGGAGCTTTCATAGCTAGTCTCAATCACTACTTAAAATCCCATCAGTTCCCTTGTGACTGGAGTTGGGTAGCTAATACTTTGAATCCTTACAATGAAGCAAATGATAATCTTATGATGATCATGGATGACCGGCTCATTGCAAATACCTTGCATTGGTGGTACTTTGGTCCAGATAACACCGGTGATATCATGACCCTCGAATATCTGACTGGACTTGAGAATTTCCTAAGTAGCATGGCTACCATTCACTTGATCACTGCAGATGGGAGTTTTGATTGCCAAGGAAACCCAGGTGAACAAGAAGCTTTAGTGTCTTCTTTACATTATTGTGAAGTTGTCACTGCTCTGACTACTCTTGGAAATGGTGGTTCTTTTGTCCTAAAGATGTTTACTTTGTTTGAACATTGTTCCATAAACCTGATGTACTTGTTAAACTGTTCCTTTGACCAAGTCCATGTTTTCAAACCTGCAACTAGCAAGGCAGGGAACTCAGAAGTCTATGTGGTATGTCTCCAGTATAAGGGAAGAGAGGCCATCCATCCTGTGTTGTCTAAGATGGTGCTGAATTTTGGGACTGAAATGACTAGGAAAGCTCTCTTTCCTCTTCATGTGATTCCTAAATCTTTTCTTAAACAGCATGAAGAATGCTGTACATTTTTTCATAAGTATCAGTTAGAGACTATTTCTGAGAACATTCGTCTGTTTGAATGCATGGGAAAAGAGGAACAAACAAAATTGAATAACTTAAGGGATTGTGCGGTACAATATTTTATGCAAAAATTTCAAGTGAAGCCTCTTTCCAGAAATAACTGGCTAGTGAAAAAATATAACATTGGTTGTAGTACCAATACTAAGTGGTTTGGGCAGAGAAACAGGTATTTTAAAACTTATAATGAAAGGAAGATTCTGGAAACCCTATCATGGAAAGATAAAGTAGCCAAAGGGTACTTTAATAGTTGGGCTGAAGAACATGCTGTGTATCATCCTGGACAAAATGCTCTTTTGGAAGGGACAGCTTCCAATCTTGAATGTGACTTCTGGCATATCACAGAAGGAAAGAAACTACCGAAAGTAAAGTGCTCTCCTTTCTGCAATGGTGAAGTTTTAAAGGCTCTTAATGAAGCCATTGAAAAGTCCTTAGGAGAAGTTTTGAATTTGAAATCCAAGTTTAGGTCACAACAGCAGTATTATTGTTCTTGTCACATTCTTTCAGAAGAACTGTTACTTTCTGAGTTGTTTAGTCTTACCCAGTGCCTTCAGGATGAGCAGGTTGTAGAACCCAGCAACCAAATAAAGTGCCTGTTTGTGGGTTTCCCAACTCTCCATGATGTCAAAATGCATCTGCCATTGGCAGTTCAAATCCTGGAATCTGAGAAACTCATGACCTTTAGCTGTTCATTGCTTCATGATGGAGACCCAAATTACCAGCATTTGTTTTTGGACTGCTTTCTACATTCATTACAGCAGCTTCATACAGGAGATGTTATGATTTTGCCTGTACTTTCTTGTTTAACAAGATTTATGGCTGGCTTGATCTTTATACTCCACAGTTGTTTTAGGTTCATCACCTTTTCTTGTCCCATATCTTCTGAGCCCCTGCAGACCTGTGCGGTCCTGCTATGTGTTGGATATCAGAATCTTCCAGGACCAGTTTTCCAGTATCTGCAGAATATGAATGAATTATTGAGCACTTTGCTTAATTCTGATGCACCTCAGCAGGTTTTACAGTTTGTGCCAATGGAGTTGCTCCTTAAGGGGGCACTACTTGACTTCTTGTGGGATTTGAATGCTGCCATTGCTAAAAGGCATTTGCATTTGATTATTCAAGGAGAGAGAGAAGACATTGGCACCCTTCCATTATGACACTGAACATGTTTGTTCTGAGATTGAATATTTGTGACAGTTTCCAATCTTATTGCATGTTTCCTCTATTAACTTAATATGTTTCATTTTGAGGAAAGACCGATTTTTGCATCATTCAAAATTTTGTTGATTCTGGAAAACTACCAGCTAGTTCTGATCTCTAGGATCCATACCACCATAGGCATGGAGTTCTCTGTGCAGTCATGGCATTGAACCTTTGTGTGTGTGAGAGTGCTTGGAGTAGATAAACCCATCTTGCATATAGTTTAGTTGATTTGATTTATCTGTTTAAGATTTGCACCTGTATGCCTTTATTCATTTTTTTTTGTTTTGTTTTTCCAACTAGTTTTTTTTCTCATTGGCTAATGCTGTTAATGAATTGATAGGAAAATTATTCATGGAAGGAAGTGAGTCTGTCCTTCATACATTTTCCGGTCACACTTATATTATATCGGTTATGGATTTCAGAGGACTTACAAGCCCTGAGCTCTTGATATATGCCATTTATTGCCTTTAAGCCATTGGCCCACTATTCTTTTATGGTTCAAATTAAGTGTGTGCTAATTTGTGAATATTTTATGAACTATAACCATCTAGTTAAAAATTAGGGCAGCTTTAAACCAAAGATCATGAAAAGCTTCACTTGGTAATGCTGCAGTCATTTAGGAACTAATCATGAGTAAAAAGATTTTACTAAGTTTTAAGGTATTACTTAGAGTTTCATGTTGGAGATATTTGATTGTGGTGAATATCATAAATATTGAAAAATTTTTGTATTTTCAAGATGTTTCAACATGCAAAATTTTTAGACTTTACTAACTTTTCAGTATGAAACTAGCACTTTACCAAAAGATTATCCATGGAGTGGTTGTTTTTATGAGTTACATTTGATTTCTTTTGAATTGTATGTATTTAATAGTATAATAAACATTGCTGAAAAATTGTATTAAGCAATTCTTTATTATTTACCTTTATTATTCCTCAAAGTAGGGAATATTTATATTCTTACATGTACCATTTTAGACATTTTTGTTACATGAAAAAAAGTATTCTCTGATATATTTAGATGGTAAATATTAATCTGAAATTTTTTCATGTTCTTTGCTATTTTTAATTCTATTATAGATTCATGAATAAAGCTTTTAGCAAAAAGATTTTGTCCTTGTCTTTTTTAAAGAGAATCAAGGAGGAAATTTAAAATATAATGTAGGGACCAGGGATTTATTTCAGTGGTTCCGGCACCTGCCTCACATGTGTGATGTCCCAAGTTTGATCCCAAGTACCAAAAAAACAAAACAAAACAAAACAGTAACTTAGAAACATACTTTTTAAAAGGAGCTTTGAATGGAAGTTAATATTCCTTCATTCCTTTTGATTTGTATTCAGTAAAATTTATTCTTTAGGGCCGGGGAGTTAGCTCAGTGGTTCCGGCGCCTGTCTTGCAAGTGCAAGGACCCGGGTTCGATTCCCCGGTAACCACATAACAATACTGGGCGTGGAGACCCACACCCAGCAGCAACCAGTACCACATACCACAGTGCCGGGCGTGGTGGCTCACGCCTGTAATCCCAGCACTTGGGAGGCAGAGGCAGGAGGATTGTGATGTGAGTTGGAG
>PVIR01004471.1:0-78868 GCA_004026965.1 Petromus typicus | reverse complement strand
TCTAAATTCTTCAGGGTTCATCACGATGTATTGTCCTAGCCATGAAGTTTTAAATTTTAATTTTAATGCTAGAGATAATTTCATCCCAATCTATTTTCTTCTTGCCTAGTTTTTTTTTTAAATTAAACTTTTCCTCCTTAAAAGATACCATTAATGAAAAGCCACAGATTAAGAGACAGTATTCATAAATCTTATATCTGAAAAGAACTTGTACCCAGAGTACTGTATTTTTAAAAATGTCATAACTCAAGAGTAGACAACCCAATTTTAAAAGATACATGTACTCTAAACAGATATTTTACCAAATAAAATACATGTGATTAGTAAGTACATATACACTCAATATCATTAGAAAACACAAAAATGGCAGCAATTACTAAAAATTGTATTTCTATTGAAGTGGTTTTTTTTTTTTTTTTGCACATTGTAGATAGAACTTAAGATTACATTCATCGCGGAGAATCTAATAGATCTTGATTCTTTTAACCCATTTCCCTGCCCTCCCTTCAACGCTTCCCTCATAAACCTTAGTTTTTCTTCCTTTTTTTCATTCTTACCTTCAATTTATTTCTTTCCCTTCTCTTTCCACCACACCATGCTTTAGTTCTCCTTCCTCTTTGAATGTTTTCTTCCTATTTCACTATATGTATTACACGTTTTGGTCTTCATTTACACTTTCAATTTCTCACACCAGATAAACAATTTGGTGTTTACACATGTGTGTCCTATTTATTTCACGTATGCCTGCAGGGCTGCAGATTTATCTCAGCCTGCTTTGCAAACACACAGTTGTGAGTTCGCTGCCCTGTACTGGGGTGGGTTTGGGGGACTGAAAGTAAATTATTCTTTTTTTTTAGGGTTTTTTGAGACAGGGTCTCACTTTTGTGGTTCAGGCTGGCCCTGAGCTCAGCCTCAAACTCACATCACAGCAATCCTCCTGCCTCTGCCTCCCGAGTGCTGGGATTATAGGCGTGAGCCATCACGCCCGGCACTGTGGTACATGGTACTGGTTGCTGCTGGGGTGAGTCTCCACGCCCAGTATTGTTATATGGTAACCGGGGATTGAACCCGGGTCCTTGCACTTGCAAGACAGGCGCCAGAACCACTGAGCTATATCCCCGGCTCGAAAGTAAATTATTCTTTCTCAAAAAACAGAATATTGAGGATATCAAACATCTGTATAAAGTTTTTTCTTGTTCCTGTTGAAAATGAGAAATATCTAAACTTTCTTCTAAATGATGCTCATTTTTAAATTTTTTTCTTGGGGATTAAAACCAGGGCCTTTGCATTGAGCTACATCCTCAAGCTTTTTTTATTTTTTATTTTGAGACAGAATCTTGCTAAGTTGCTATATTGCCCAGGCTGAACTTGAATTTGGGGTCCTCCTTCTTTAACCTTCCAGAGTTCTAAAATAACAGGCATGTGCCTGTTTTACTAGTCCCACCTTTGTCTTATCGTTTTAACCACAGGACTCTTGTTATTTTATTTACATTCACTCAAGTGAGAACTTTCTCCACAGTCCTTGTTTTTTAATTTTCCTCTTTGTACTTTTTTCCACATAGGCCTTGGGTAGGTTTACCTGTTCATTTTCCTTCATAATACTCAATTAACCAGGGTTCATTCGTGCAGAGGATTTGTTTTACTGAAAAAGAATATTCTACCTTCTTCACTTCCTAACAAAATGGTAGAATTGAGTGGAACCACAACCTTTGAGATATATGTGTAGCAGTCTTCTTAGAAAGTTTTGGGGGCAGTGGCAAGGATAGAACCCAGAGCCTTGAGCAAACTAGGTAAGTGCTCTAGCATTGAGCTTTTCCCTCATTCTAAGAACAGTACTTTTTTATTTTTGGCTCTTTCTTACGTACTTCATTTGTGGGTGCAAAATCTACCAGGATGCAGTGAGCTATAATTATTCTCACGTTCTTTTCCTTAACCACTATTTTTCAGAATTGTATCTATTTTAGTAGCATAGAAATATAAGTAGCAAGGAAAGAATATTCTGTCTGTCTGAAAAATCAGTACTCATTTTGAACAGAGTGGCTGCTTGGTTTCCTGTATTTTGGAACGTCCAAATCTCTGAGATGAGCTGTACAGTCCCAATAGAATCAGAAAAAATTAACAATTGCTGTTTCAAATAAGTTAATTGTTCTGTTTTTTAAGGTTATACTTGAATAAGACACTATTATTTTTTCCCTTTTGATTCATAAGCATAAAAATTGATCTAAAATTTTCCTAGATCTGTTCTGGGTTTTCTGTCAATCTTATTTTGCTTTGTTCAAGTTCTATATTTTCATGCATATATTGTTGATTGTTGGGACAGACATTGCCAAGAGACGATAGCCACATGCTACATTATACCACAAATCTTTCATTATTTACATTTAATAGTTGTAAATAAAGAGTGAATTTTTTGAGAATACTTTCATTTACTCACTTCAGTAATCCCTAGGGGCAGTGTTCCTAAGGATTAATTAAATTTACACATTTATGTATCAGACACTTAAATATTCCCAATAGTAAGTGGGATAATAAATGACTTCCTATAGAATGTTGTGATTGAGCCTCTGCCAGAGCTAGGTTAAAAAGTTGATAGCACATGAGCATGAAGTCTACTTTTCTCTTTAGGAAACTGGAAGAGCTACACAAAGCATAAGGAACGTAAGTGAATCCTGGTGATCACTAGATTTTCAGAGACTGTGTTGAGATGTCAGAAGTAAAAGCACAGGGCCTGAGCATAAGGAAGTGTAGCATGAGATCAGGAGGTGATGGGCAGTGTGAGCATCTCAACTGAAGGGGAAGAGCAGCTCCTATTTCTGTGAATGGTGGACTGGACTGAGGAGAGATGGATGGCTGGGATATCAGATTTTAGAACAGTTTAAGTCATCTAGGCAAGTGAAGTAGGAGGGATCAAGCCAAACACCAGGGGCAAGGATGGAGGAGAAGTTAAAGGTTCACCTCCTTGAAATGGAGAGGCAGAGAAGAGTGCATAGTGTGAAGATGAGTTCTTCAGATCTGCCAATCATATTCAGCTATATGTGCGTTACAGCAACCATAGTAACTGATATGTATACTTCAATCTTTTCTGTCTTCTGTAAATATAGGCCAAACTTTTACCTACTTTGGGTTATTATTTGTCTATTTGGGCTGTGGTTCCAATCAATCTATTCATTTTAACATACTCTTTGAAGTAGTGCTAATATCTTGCCTACTGTGCCAAATAATCATATTTCTAGTGAAGAGAAGATGAACATGTTAGTAATGGATTTGGCATAAATTGTGAGAAATATCTGTTACTCTAGTGGAGTAATGAATCCTGTTTTTGTAATTTCCCATCAACTGTTCTTTTCATTAGAATTAGCTACTTTTTTTTTGCTCAGGAGAAGCCATGTGACTATTTGAAGAATCATAATAATTTACAAGTTAAATTGGAAATCATTTTATACTTTTGTTATACTTGTGAGTCCTGGCTCCGATGAATGCATCTCTTGTATATATTTCATGTGAGTGTGATTAAAATATATGATAAGAAAGACACAGTAGAATTATTTCTCTATAAAGTTTCTGAGAAACTAATAATCTATTCAGAGAACCAAATGGTGTTAACCAGGGGAAAATATTATTCATCCCCCAAAGGAATTTCCACCTATTAACTACAGCTCAGTTAGAGAGATTTGATTCTCATCTTTGAATTTCTTCCTGCAAATCATTTATCTTTTATTCAAGTGAAAAATATATTCTTAAACTATATTACTGAGAAGTTTCCTACTAATAGGAAAGTAAATAGTAAAACAATAAAAAAACAGTAGAATTGCCAGAACAATTTAAAGTATCCATTTTATCAATTCATGATACATTGATAGATTCTAAAAATGACAATGAAAATATCAATTTTTTTAGTCAAATAATTTTTAGAGAGCTACTAGAAACTCATGTATTTACAAATAGTGTGCATACATTTAAATATTCAAAGTCAACTTCGATAACTTATGTGTTATTACAAACATTACACTCTTCTCATTTTCACACTGCAGGGATAAATTTTCTTTTTAGAAAATACTTAAGACAGAACCAAGATATTCACTGCAGAGATGGATGCTAAAATATTTAGTGATGCACTTGTATTAATTTAAAAACATAATTTGTTAACTATTATATAATATTTGTTTCCAAACATTTTAAAAAACTCTAATAAGGATTCTAACACAATTGTAATCAGGCACAATCAATATGCAGAGGCTGGCTTTCATGTTCCACTCTGCCTTGAGAGGCAGTTCTTAAAGTACTGAAGACCAGGCTGTACTTGAAAATGGCTGAGATTCACTTGTGCTTGGATCTCTTGTATTTCTCCTCACTGCTCAAGACATGCTTTCATTTGATAAGAGTGCTTTGGAAATCTGAATTTTAGCATGTAGCTGTATGCATTTAGGCATGCAAATATACACACTGTATATTATTTTGCTTTTACAGTAATTATTTTCATTTATGAAATTCTAAATTCAATGTTAAATATTGAATATTTGTGTTAAGTGACAGCTTGTGCTAGCTTTAGGATATTCCTGCTTGATAATTATTCATGAGAAGAACAGCTGAAACAAACTAGTTATACACCTTGGCAAATTACTGTGATTGTGATTCTGTGAAATTTCCCCATGGCCATGTGACTTTATTATAAGCACTCTAACAGTGCAGATGTCCAGAATGTTGCTGTTGTCTCAAATGTTATTCCTATATTCCAAGTTTTTGAATTACTCTTGACTACTTCAGTGGAAACGTGACAAAGGAGATGAGACGCACTATGGATGAGAGAACATACGCAGCTCTTTTCAGTGCTGTCTTCCCGTGGTCTGTATTGGGCATGGTGCGTACACCCCGCGTTCCTGCAAAAGGCAGGAGCAGTGACATTCTGTGAGGTCTAGATATGGTGACAGCCTTTCCTTTTACATGTTAAGAAAAAGGAAAAATATTCTCAATTTATAATCCTTCAAAAAATTTAGCTGAAAATCAAATGTTATTTCTCTACCCTCCTTCTCCCTTTCAGCTCCTTCCCCATATGGTTCCTGAAATGTTCCTCCATTTAAATGGATTTTAAAGCTCATTCCTTATAGTTCCTAGAGCATTCATTGCTTTTGAGAAAAAAAGAAAAAACATTTTAGCATGTGCTATTTTTGTTATTCTAATTAGCAAAAACAGCTGGTCCTGTGCAGCTCAGACTGTAGTCTTTTTCAACACATTGTTCAGATTTTTTTCCTTCTTCTGTCAAGCTACAGGCTACCACCTCTCCTCTCCCCACACGAATTAACCCCCCAAACACCTGTACAAACAACCTCAGGTATCAGCCACATCTGCCGTGAAGGGACAGTGAAACTGTCCATCCTTCCTGGTGGCCGTGCAGGGCAAAGGAACAGAGATATGCAAAAGGTGAACAGGGCATTCCCTAGTTCTCCCCATGTTACCCATTTTCCTTCACCAAGTGCTTTATTCAGATTCCATAGTGCAGGTATCTTACAATCCATGTTTCTTGTGTATTTCTCAGTCCCTTCTGGCAAATAGCAATAGCCTCAGTAGAATAAGAGATGGAAAAATTGGATAATCAAACCTTACAATTTGATATCTATCAAAGGCATGGGACTGCCAATGATCATTGGAGCTGATCAAAGTCACACTCTGTTGTCATGGCAACGAATCCCCATCTTGTTTATATGGAGGGGTGCACACCACAGGAGAATAATTTTGAGATGAATTAAATTTGTGTTGTTGAGAATTAACATGTGGGATATTTAGAAGTGAGTAAAATAGGTGTTCATCAGTCTTGTTTTGTTATATTTTTAAGGGAGAAGGTGGGGGAAAACATGATTTATAGAGTGTTTCATTATAGAAGAGTTCGATAAAATACTGAAATCTTTCCAATGTGCATTGCTTAGAAGGGGTCAGATATGAGGCAGTTATCTTTTTTTTTTTCTGCTAACAAATTTCACAAGTTTAAATCCCTCCAAGATCTTCAACTCTTCTCCCGTGTTCAGATTTAAAAAGTATTACAAGAATGTGTGTCTGTTAAATTTTAATTTGTTTATTCACTGAACTAGAAACAGTCGATAACTCAGTACCATTAATTTGTGAAGGAAAAATCTAATATAATTAATACATTTTAATTCTCAACAATTTGAGACTTCCTCTAGCCAAATTTTGGAGTTGCCTGAAGCTCTTTGTGTTTCTTACTTTGACACTGGCCATGAAGGTGGTAAATCATTCAAAAGTATTCCCATAATGTTTTGGGGCACCATTTGCTCTTATAAATTTTTCATAACAAATGAGTTTCCTTTTCAAAGAGACACAATAGAGATAGGTTATTTTAATGTCTTATCACATTCAAACACAAGCTTCCATTGCCATCTCATCTATTCTTTCTCTTGGCACATTTCTACCATTTTCTCTCTCTTCCTTCTACTACCCCACCTTCAGCTTCCATGTCAGATTCTTATAGTACAATCCTCAGTCAACATGAAACTATTGTTCCTTCTCCAGCCACCACCAAGTATCATTTACTCATATTTTCTGAGATAGGCAAAACAGTCATATTTCCAAATACCACCTTCTTTCTCTTAATAGTTTGGCCATCTAATTCTTTCTACTTATTTCATTATTCAGAATGTGAATTCTACAAATATCTAAAGTGTCTACCTCTTTCAAGGCTGTAAGAAGCAATCCTGGTCTGGGAGTATATAATGTTGCTATGAGAAATTGAAAGAAATCAATGCCCACTACAGTCTCCTATGTGTTATCACCTGCACTCAGCACTCGATGCATTTATAAATTGTTGAATCATGACAAACTGAAGGAGGTAATACCCTCAGTAAGCAGATGAGGAGACTAAGTCACAGAGGCATTTGGTGACTTGCAGTGCACCCCATCTGGGGCATCTTACTCTGAGATATATCATTTATTTTTTTCCCCTCCAGGTTGCATTGGGAGATAAAACAAATATATGTACATGAATAAATGTTGCACAAGCTATAGTGAAATGACTTTGCATGAGCTTTAGTGGCAATGACTCTTACCGAAGAACAAGATAAGAAAAGTGTTTTTTGTAACCAGGATAATCAAGAATAATCCTGAGTGTAGCATGTGATGGAGACCCAGGGAGAGAAGTTGCAGCAGTTTCAGTAAAGATTTAGGTTGGCTAATGGCCCTCTGTCCACAGGTTAGTATGTAAAATAGTTACTCAGACCTAAGTTTTTCACTTATTTTTTGTTCTGCATTTTCCTCTGCATGAATAATATTCATTTATATTTTCCAGCAGGATGCTTGTTGATTTATATATTTATTCCAAATACCTAATTTTACTAGGTACTTTAAAAAGGTATCTGGTGGATGAATATTCCTATTTTGAGCTGGAAGGCCATTGGGCTCTTCAATGAAGAACTGTTAGTGCAAACCTCATGGCACTGTCTGATGTATATGCGAGTCTAGGTTACTGATAAATCCAGGCAGGGGCAAGACCAGTGCCTGACTGTCTACTTCAGCCTTTCATCCTGACAAACATTGAAGAGCCTTGTGAATGTGTCAAGAAGTCTCTTTTGGGATTGCTGGATGTGCTATTAGAAACAAAGGAAGGAAAGATTCAGGAGATGGAAAACAGGCACGTGGAAGAGAGAACTTAGTTAGGAACTATGAGGTAATAGGTTTCTATGCTACCCACTTCTTTTTGGAGCTCTTGTGCGGCATCACCTCCTCCTCCTTCATTTCTTTATCTCTGTCCTGAACATAATGATGCTGTTCCCTTCACTACAGTTACTTAACAAAACAGTATTGAGTTCTTCTGACATTTTCAACGAGGTTGATATTAATACACTGAATACCATTAGGCAGAATGTCATTTTCACAAAACTTGCTTCCGGCCCTGAAGAGGACTGCCCTGTGTTCCTCTCTTGGGAAGCCCTGGGCTGATCATTTCCTGTGACACTCTCTATTCCTTCATCAGTGTGCCTAGGCCTTGCTTGGAGCTTCCTGCCTGTAGAAATTCCCTTTATGACAATATGGGGCCTGCAGAGCACCCTCACCCTCACCCTTTTTCTCAGAGAAGTTCTCTCCAGTGGTGAACCGCGGCATATGTGCAACATCCTGTTATTTGTCATCATCGAAGACTGAAAGGTTCACCATCCCTGTCTGGCTAACACCTCAGGGAAAACACATTTGAAGCATGTTTTTCTTCTTTAAGTATGTGTGTGTGGATGCCTTTCTCCTTCCCCTTGCCCTTTCTCTGAGAATACAAGCAAAGATGCTAAATTTAAGGGACAGGTTTCTTTACCCAGTGGTATTGAGTAAATTTATGATTTTCTGGACAAATGAGCTTAAGTGGCTCCATTTTTTTATTTGGTTAAAAAGAAAGGAAAATCTGGCTAGTGACTTGGAGGGATTGAGTTAATTAGCTGGCAAATAAAGCCTCCATTGTTATGATGGGTGATAGGTTACAATTAGGAAGAAAAACAGTTTCCCACCACATACCAAACCACTACCCTGTACCTCCAGGCTATTTAGATTTTGCCCAAAGCTGGAAGAATGCCTCTTACTGCTTGAGTTAACAACTTGATGGACACAATAGGAAATTTTGGAAACATACTTGACAAAATCTGCAAAAGCCTGTTGCTAATATGAGCTATTTAGAGATACAACTACCTGGCACATGATTAGTTCTGTTCCTGTACAATCCCAATCTATTCTCCAAAAGGATTTATAGGTCTTGGGGTTTCAGTGTAGACTCTCTGGCTGGATGATGAGGAGCATTCAGGAACAGAGAGTTGTAGCTCAGCCTCCCTGTATGTTATTTGGGCCTATGGACTGTGCAGGGGGTTAATGGTAAAGTCACAAACTTGGCATATGTGTTTGGCCCTATATTGTGCCTTCCCCCAATGGGTTGGCTAATTGACAAGGGCATCAGACCCTTCTCTTTCATACCAGGAGATGTGCCACAAATTTCAGTTTAATCAACTTTCACTCACTTGATGTACACTCAAAGAGTAGTGGGGTTTCAGTAATCACTCAATTGTTAGGGAATTGTTCAATATGTTTTGTGTGGAAGTGAAGTTTCCTGAAAACTATTTGCATCATCAGAATCTTAGTTTCCTTTCCTGAGCAACTCTGTCATCTCTTAAGTTTCTGAGTGGCTTTTTCACCCAGTGCTATTTTTATCCTGCAGAGAGGAACAAATTCATAAAAGAAATCTCAATTTGTGCAAGCCTGATATTATGTGTGTAATGACTGGATTCGACAATGAACTGACTTTTGAATTTTAGTGAGTGATAAATGAACGGATTGGAAACCATTGCTTTTGGAAATGGGCTCCTTCTGTTCTTATATTCTAAATTTGATATGAGAAGGAAAGTTATTTCGCAGGTATAGTCCTTTTGCCTGGAGGTTGATTTTAATTTACTTGAAAAGGTGATTTCTTTTCCTTCTTTTCATTAAACATTCGAGTTTAGATTATTGAAAAAAAAAACTGCACCAAGTATTTAGATCCTTGGTGACTTACAGGTTTTTCGTTTATATACAATCTATAGTAAGCTAGCAAGTATACTCTTTCTTCGGCGTGGAAAAATATTGTATAAAGTTAAACGAAAATGTCACTGCTTCATGAATTTCATGAAGCTTTTGGAAACAGGAGATCTCTCAGGACTACCTCCTCCCTTTCTTCCCTTGTTTCTCCTTTTCTTTTCTCTCCTCCTTCTTCTTTTCCTCTTCCATGTTTTAAAATCTCATTTTTGAATGTAAGAAACTACATAAAACATTAGAGATAAAAGAGCCTACATATAAGCTTCTAGTTTAGTTATGAGGGTAACAAGATATACACATACAGCTGACACAGATCTCACACACACACACACACACACACACACACACACACACACACACTTTAATCCTACGTTGCACACCATCTAGAAACTGCATTTTCTCCATTGGTTTTCTGTGGCTGTTTTATAAAGTGACAGTAGATTGCTTTTACCTTCTCTCCAAATAGTGTGTGAGATTGAAGTGACATTCCATGTACCCCTGAGAACAAAGTTTACACTGATAACTTTTTAAAATTTCTCATTAGAAAAATAAGGAAATTCATATTCTTGTTTACATTGAATTATCATGCTGTCTCCAATTAAAGGTAGTGTCCTTAGCAGAAAGCACTTGCAAGTGAATAAACTGGTCAGAATTTAATCTCATCCTCCTAGTAGCTGTAAGACTTTCACCTGTCTCATCTGTGAAATATTGTATGGCCTTTCTGGTCCACAGAAACAGGAAAGTGATAAAGCATTAATGTTTCTTCCACACGTACATGCAGATTTTATGATGGGTATATGCTACTACAATTCTCAGATTTTAGTCAAGAGTCATGACGTCTCAAATGCTTTAATAAAAGAAAGCTCTGTGCTAGAAAATCATTTGAGAAAAATCCTAATCACTTTCTCATTTTATTTCAGAAATGATTTGAAACTGTCAAAAAATATTGGAGTTTTTTTGACAATTTTTCAATTATTATAGGTTTTATAATAACCTACATGTTGTTAGTTTCCTGGGTGGGTTACTGTTGTGTGTTTGTCTCTTTCTGGTCTCCTGATAAACAGTACCTAGAATAGGACTGTTATTATAGGTACCTTTTTACTATCAAAGATGAGTTTGTCACATTTTTTATGTATTAATCAACTGGACTAAGGCTTTAAAATAACCTGTTCAATTCATGTCTTCTTTTCTTTCATTTTTCCTCTGCTCATGAAATCTATAACTCAGCTAGACACCTAAAAAACAAAATATCTAATTACTTTTCCAGTTACTATGGCTGCATAACAAATTATCCTGAAGTTCACTGGCCTAAAACAATTATTTGTTAGGCTCATTGATTCTGTGGATCAGGAATTCAGGCAGGGCACAGTGGGACCAGCTGGTCTTCTAACTCACAGTGTCTAGGCCTTATCTAGTAGACTGAGAGGTTTGGCCTGGGATCATTTGAAGTTCACTCTCTGGTAATTTTGGCAGCTGATGCTGACTTAGGCTGCAACATAGCTTGGGGAGCTGACCAGAACCTCTCCGTGTGATCTTGGTCTCCTTAGATAGTGAGAGTGGTGGGCAGAGGCTCTGAGTGGGCTGGAATTGAATAGTCATATGCTTCTCCAAGTTCTAGGGCAGGGGAAATAGACTCCATCTCTTTGTGGGGAGTCAGACAATACTTAAAGACATGTAAGGCTTTAATTATTGCCATAATATTTTCTGGAAAATGTGATTTCTTGTGAAAATGTGATTACCTTTCAAACATCATTGCAAAACTGTAAAATATATTCTGCGAAGTAATTATTTAAAGCAAAAATCCCCCCCAAATCCTCCCTTTTAAGTGCATATCTTATTTCTGTTTATTAAGGAGGCCTATTTATCTTGGGTACAATGAAAGAGGAAATAGTACATGTTCAAAGATTTACCTGTAACAACTTAGCTAGATGGCCTGTGTATTCTAACATAATATCCCCAAGTTAAATGCAAACACCAAAGCCACACTGCAGAAATCAAATTTAAATGTTTTTTAGATGAATCTTCCTTTTAGATTATTCAAAATCTCTGTAGTACTCTTAGAGACTTGATGTTCTAGTTGCTCATTTTTCTTCTCGTTCCCCATAGCTGAGGTGGCAGTAGTGGTTATTTTTCCAAAGAAAAGGACTATAGTGACTACATCCTACCTCTAGTCCAGATTATTAGTGTTGTTGCCTCTTGGAAGTATTCAGTGGGATCAGAAGCGATCTTTATGTCATTGATCCATTCATTCATGCTTTCATCTAGTAAACTTCTAATTTGTTAAATACCTACAGAAAAGGCATGCTGATTATTATTTGATCTTCAAAATACAAAAGTGAAATAATAAGCGGTATGTGCATGGCCCTGAGTTTGACTGTCAGTAGCAGTCTACTGAAAAAAAGCAATGTCTGCTTCTAATAGTAATAATTGATATCATTTGTTGAGCACTTAGTATCTGTGTGACATGGCCAGAGCACTACATATAGTGTTGTTCATCCTTATATTATGAATAAAGCCCAATATGATATGACTTTCTCCCATTTTATAGTTAGGTAAACAGTTTTCTGAAACTCATTCCTTCCTTAGGTTTGCATAGCTAGTTGATAAAACATCTTGTCCTCGGAGTATTCTTAGTTGGACTAGAAAATGTCTGATTTCCTAAAATGCTACTTTACTTCTATCAAGAGCTGGTATTAGTGGAGAGAAGGGACATTTATCAATGATTTCATCATAAGGTGAAATTTGTTATTATTAAGTTATCTTCAAATTCATTAGCATAAAACAGGATTTGTTTGGGATTTTTGAAAGCCTACTCTGGAATAATTAGGGAAGAGTCTCTTAGAAGTGGGAGCATTTGAGTCAGATCTTCACAACTAATAAGGTTTTCATATATGGATGTTACAGTAAAGAAAATAGTTCACATGTTAGGAGAATGTAGCTAGAGAAGAGAAATCATGGAGACATTATGGAATGGTTCATCCTACCCATCACAGGATCCATGTAGGAGGATTAATGAGTTCCAGTGCTGGAAAGACTGGTTCAGTCTTTATTGGAGAACATCATTTATGGCAGCTGATGGGAGTAATTGAAGGAGTTTGAGTTGAGGATTGAAATGGGAAGTATAGGGAAATAGGAAGAGGAACCAGCAGGGTTACCCAAGATGTCTTGGGAGGGTCTGGAGGCAGAGATGCTAGGAGGTTTCCAGTAATCTACAGGACAGTGATGAAGGCAAGATGGGAGTTAATGGTAGAAGTTCTAAAGAGCAAGAGAGTGAAATGTGTTGACATTTGTATAAAAAGCTAACTACAAGTCCAGAGCAAAGAGATTTGTTATCATATCTGTGCTTCCCACCGACTGACCAGCTGCTTAATTAAAGTATACTTATTTGGCTCTTCTCTCGAATTATCATATTTTTTGCTTTATTAAGTCATACTTTCCAGGGGCCTCCTGAGCACCTGCGTCTAATGTGGAAACGTGTTGTCATGGCTCCTGTGGAGCCTGTTCTGCATTTGGAAGTTCATTTTCTATTCCACTTATTTCAATTAAATTCTTTGCTATTAGACTTCTTACAAGTCATACTCCCTGAATACAAAGTCAGGAAATAATACGAGCTGCATGGAAAGTGCTGAATTGCTGGTCAGTGTTGTTAGAAGTGCGAGGCATGAAAGGATAACAGTGCATATTGTGAGTAATTTAGTAGAAGAGGTTTATCCAATTTTTGCCCTTGAAATGGTTCCGATATTTTTTTTTAAAGAAATGATGTGCCTGGCTCTTTCTGTTAACATTTCCCTGTCCCTGTGCCCCTCAAGGTAGGTCTGTGCACATGGAGAGGTTAATATTAATATTGCCTTTTTACAGCTAAATTATCTGGCTCTAGAACCATTCACAGATTCTATTAAAGACCCCTATGGAGGACTGCTTCTTCAAATAGGCATTTTAATTCACCTGGGGACAATAAGGTGTTACCTTCCTTTCATTAATAAAATGGGAACTCATAAAGAAAACCAGATTATCTTGAATTTATGATCAAGTAATTTTGTTTCTCTTAGCCTGGATAATAATTGTGAAACATCATTTTCCCCTTCTTTCTTTTTCCCTTCATATACTACGACATTCTTAATTTCTCATGTTTATTTATCTTTTTTATTTTAATTTGACAGAGAAAGCTATCTAGGACCCCAGGAGGCAAACGCTGTGACTCAAGAATTGGTCCTTTCCATCTTCAATTTAATGAAATAATAAGCCAGTAATTGATTTATATTTATATTTACATTTGCCTTACAAACTCTGAGATTTTTGTCACCTTTACTGTAATTCTGTTAGTCACTAAATTACTTCCAATGAACTCTATTTTCTCCTTACCTACCCAGTGACTGAAGTCTTTTATATTAGTCTATGATCTTTGTTCTTTTTTCCAGAATTCCATGCCATTTTTGAAGCTCAAAATACTGCAAATTATTATTGATTTTTGCCTGTTTATTAATAAATAATTTGCTTAAGACAATCTGGTTTTCTGTCTTTTTACTTTTTTTACACAATCACATCTCAGGTGTTCTGAAAGGAGCACACTGCTGATGTTATTAACAATTTAGGACACATTTCACAATTAGAAAGTAAGCAAGCCAGACTTCTGAGCTCTTCACTTGACTTTTTTTTTTTTTTTTTTTTTTTTTTTTTTTTTTTTTTTTTTTTTTTTTTTTTTTTTTTTTTTTTTTTTTTTTTTTTTTTTTTTTTTTTGAGACAGGGTCTCGCTTTGTGGTTCAGGCTGGCCCTGAGCTCAGCCTCAAACTCACATCACAATCCTCCTGCCTCTGCCTCTCGAGTGCTGAGATTACAGGCATGAGCCACCACGCCCAGCACTGTGGTATGTGGTACTGGTTGCTGCTGGGTGTGAGTCCATACCCAGTATTGTTATGTGGTTACCGGGGAATCGAACCCGGGCCCTTGCGCTTGCAAGACAGGCGCTGGAACCACTGAGCTAACTCCCCGGCCCCTCTTCACTTGACTTTGACAAACCTTTTCACCCAAATTGTGACATCCCTGGGTATTCCTATGTTTACTTGTTGTTTTATCCATTTTTATTAAGAAGCATATATTTTCTGATAACAACCCAGCGATTAGATATTACTTATTAGAAGGACAATTGAAGAAAGAAGACTCTGTAGATGCAGGCTACTGATACCAGAAGAGAAAGGTAATATAATCTGACATCTTCGTAAGATATAAAACACTGAGAAATTCATCAGAGCATTAACACTGGTCAGTGTAGGCTCTGGAGTCCCCACTGTGTGTCAGACCCTCAGGCTGTTTTCTATACATTATTTAGTCTAATTCCAGTACTTTAAGTATCAGCACTTTCCAAATTAGCAAATGCAGGGTGGGTGTAAATTGTCATAATGCTGCAGCTGGGAGGTGGCACCATGAGCATCATCCCTGGTCTGTCAGACTCTCAGAGCTGTGTGCCACTCTTTCACAGGCTGCCTCAATGTGCCACAGGGGATGTTGAGACCTCTTGCCTTCCAACTTCTGTGACTTCCTACTGCAGGGAGAACAGAAAAGAAAACAGAAGAAAAGAAAAGGAAGGAAAAGAATGTAATGTGTTTTAAAAAACTTCCCTTAAAAATATATTTTTGTGATGTTAGGAAATGACCCACTGACCACCGACGCTATCTGAAAAAACGGTTCATTTGGAACTCCTGAGTTTACAGGGAGACGAGACAGATTATCTTTAGTGTAATCCTAGTGTTCCAGGTTTAGGACACTTAACTCTCCGACTGGATTTTTCTTAAAAAAGAAGAGGCAGCCTGAGATAACAGCATTCATTCACTTCATCACACAAACATCAAAGGCTTTCTTTTGCACAGAAACATCTTCCTGGCACTTGGGAATTCTGTGACATAATGAAAACAAAACAAAGCCCAAAAAGAATTATGAATTTAATTTCAGTATTATTTAGGTAGATGAGAGATGCAGTAGAATGTCTTACTTTCCACATCATCCTACAGGCTGTCAGCAGTGCGTGTTTTCTAAACCTTAATTTGATGGTGTCTTTTTCTGGTTTTAACCTTTGACAACCGCATTGTTTGTTAACTGACTCTTGGATCTTTAGTGTGGAGGTCCTGCCTTTCCTGTCTCTCGTGGGATTGTTCTACCCCTCACCAGTATTCGGTCCTCTTGTTTTGTTCATCTCTCCCTCACAATACACATGGCGGACAATTTCTCCTTCCCAGGCCTGTCCTGTAGCTGCTGCCTCCTAGGGACACCTTGCTCCTTCTTATTCACAGGCAAGTTTCTGTTCATTCTTCAGGATCCAACTCAAATGCCTATCTTCCCATAGCACTTCATGTTGCAGAATTTTATATTACCTTCATGTAATTCAAAATGATGGTCACTTAATTATGTCTGACTAGCTTACGGAATCCTGCTAGAAAATGTCTGTGTTATTCACTTTCATCTTTTGGGTCCCAGGAAGCTCACACACACGGCCATCTGGAAGGGTTGGGGAGAAGGCATAGATCCAAAGGAAGAATGTAGGTAAGTGCTGTGGGGAAAAGGACAGTTTCACAGGGACAACGGAATAGCTTTCAGAACAGATCTCACATGAGAGTTCCACAGACTGCTAAATGTAAGGAACAGGATGAATGAGGAGGAGGCCCACTGAGCAGGGAGAACTGGGTAGAAAGGCTGCAGAGTATGTGGCCTGCTTGGAAATTATAAATCATCTAATATCTTTAGAGCACAGCATGTGTAAGGATGGAGATGGGGCAGCAGAGGAGGCTCATTGATTGTGGTGTCCTGGTGTGGTGGGCATGCAGGTAAGCGGATGTCACTCTCTTGTGGATATATTTGGGAAAGGGCTGCAAGTGTGACTCTCACTTGGGTGGGCAAGACTACTCAGAGGGTTAGAGAGAAGACACTGATTTGGATTAGAGTGGAGACAAAGTCTACGTAAGGAAGGAAGTGATTCAGGGCAGCACAAGCCCTGCTAGGACTCTTGAGACTGTGCTAGGAATCTTTGGCTCAGCCTTGTCTTGCTGCACATGTTTCTGAGGCCAACAGTCTGCTTGGGTCCCCTATGATCTGGTTTTATTCCCTATGCTTTTCTTGTTCTTTCAGCTCTGGCCATCCTGGTCTCTGCTATTCTCAGAACTGTTAAAAATCCCACCTCAGGGCCGGGGAGTTAGCTCAGTGGTTCCGGCGCCTGTCTTGCAAGCGCAAGGACCCGGGTTCGATTCCCCGGTAACCACATAACAATACTGGGTGTTGAGACCCACACCCAGCAGCAACCAGTACCACATACCACAGTGCCGAACGTGGTGGCTCACGCCTGTAATCCCAGCACTCGGGAGGCAGAGGCAGGAGGATTGTGATGTGAGTTTGAGGCTGAGCTCAGGGCCAGCCTGAACCACAAAGCGAGACCCTATCTCAAAAAACCTAAAAAAAAAATCCCACCTCAGGATCTCTGCTCTTTCTGCCCCCTCTGCCTAAAACCTCTATACAGACTCTCTCCCTACTGTCCCTTCTCAAACAGCATCCCTCTCTGTTGCTTTCTCTCTTTCCTCTGCTTTGGTTAACTTCTTCCTCATTACTGCCATATTATATCACTTGTGCCTATTTTTACCTTCCTATTTTCCAATTCAGAGAATGAAGGCCATGAAATTAAGCACTTTATTTTGTTCTCCTTTGTATCATGCATAACACCTAAAACTATATCTGGTAAATGTATGAATGTATGTATGTGTATATGTGCTTAATTATTTAGCAGATGAATGAATGCATGAATCCCTTGCTTCCTCTCTGAGTTATCCTATCACCATAGAGGTGGCCTCTAGGCCAGTACTGGCTAGTTTCTTACCTCGGAGTATATAAGACTAAAATAACGTTTGCCTAGTATCATTAGAGATTTGGGGTTGTTTTTATGGCTCTTCATGATAACAAGGGTTATATATTGTTTGAGTAAAAAATAAGATCAACTATCAGCAAACATTAAGAATTGGATTTTCATAAGTTTCAGTATAAAAATTAGTAGCAAAATGTGATATATCTCGTTGCCTTGTGGCCCAGCTGTAACCGGTTTGCCAGTATTGGCAGTATTGTTCTCCATTACAGTCCTTCTCTGTTCTGTCTGGATTTGATCTCAGGGCAGAACTTATTGACACATTTACCATTTACTTATTGACGCATTTACCATTTATACCTGCCCCTCACTTTTCTACTTCAGTGAGCTGGCCAGTCCCATCAGGGCAGTTCGCAGGACCGTGAGCCTTACTATGATAATAAGGACACAGAATATGAATTGCCTGTGTTTGATAGTACGATAAAACAGTGAGAAAGGAATGTGTGTGAAAGTTTGGCATGTTGGAGGCCTCCTTGCTTAACCGTAGCTGAGCAGCACCATCTGCTTGGGAACAGCCAATTTGTTGTTTCTTTTACACCAAGTTTATTAAAGTTACCCAAGGGAGAGAAGGAAGGGCCTTATTTGGAAGCTAGTTTCCTTGAAAACCTGCATGATTTAGTGGAAAGAATATGAGAAAAGTCTTCCAAAGACCAAGTTCTAGTTTCACCCATGGCCTCAGCTGTCTGCTTTTGTAATGTGGATTCCTCTGAGCTTTGGTGACCTCAAAAACAAAAAGGGAATGATGCCTTTTCTGTCTGTCTCAGAGCTGTTGTGCAAATTGCATCAAATCATATAATAGCAAGTTGAAAGTGTGCTTTGTAACTTAGCATGTTAAGTGAGTATTGTTAATTTTGGCTTTCAGTCATTTAAGAGTTTCTACATCAACCTCTCATAACTAAGAGGAAATCAGATTTCCCATCATAGACCATCTCATTGGGGTTGTCATGAGGCTTAATCTTGTGTATGTAAGCACATGGGGAGAGTTAGGCCTTAAAAGCACTGATCTAGGCTTCCTTATCCGGAAGCTCCTGAAGTATACTATCTAGTATACATTAAAAATAGTCCGAGTAAGAGCCACATCCTTATTTAGACCTGACTAGTTGTTGAGTATGTATTCCTAAAAGGAACTCATTGACTCCGAGACTTGTCCACAAGCATTAAAATGAAGATAGAGTCATACAGAAGTTAAAGTCTTAAAAAGGTCAGTGATCTCCTTGAGACTGTGTGCATATGTTTCTCTTCTAAAATTTTAGAAGAAATATAACCCAAATTGTTTGTTCTCTTGGTCTGACCTCCAGGCCCAAGTGAAAACATAACCCTTTTATTTTCTCAAAAGCTCCATATTTTCCAAAAGCAAAATGATCTTAGATTTCATTCTCAGTGATAAGATGTGGTCTTCCAGTTAAAACTCATGAGATAGCTTAGGTGTAATTTTGAATATCTTTATATTTTAATAGTAAAAAACATCAAAGATGTTAAAATATATTGCCTATTTTAAACATTGAATTGCTGATCAATTATTGTCACTTTGATTATGACAATGTTGAGTAGCTGTTTGCTCTGGTGATTTCTTGTTTCAGTATCTCGGTTTCTGTGCATGTCAGAAATAATTTTTGTTCTTCTTTGGACACCAAAACCTATGTAATCTATTGCACAAGCATTGAAAAATGTGTTTTAAAAGTTACCTGAAATTATTCACATTTTTCTTTAAACACAAATATTTTCAATTTGGTGTTTTCAGTCTCAGGTAAAGAGTGTAAGAGAGACTATGGAAAACATTTCTTTTGGAGAAAGTGCCTATTTTGGATCCACAGATTGAAAATCAGATTTTTCCTAGGATTTTGTAGCATATGGAAATTGACATCGTCTGAAATTTGGAGACACCAAAATAGAAAGTGAGGCCAGATTTATTTTCCCTCTTAGTAATCTGGCTCTTTTACCTTGAATAAACTAGACTTTAGGGAATTAGTTTCTTAAACTAAGAGTTAAAATCATTATAGAAAATACTAACTTTCCAGAAATATATAAATAAAATGCAGTGAGAAACTCTGTACCCTGATATAACTGCTATTGCTGTTTTAATATATCTCTGCTTGGCATTTTTAAACTGCTACTCAGCTCTATATGTGTTTATACCTCAGGACTTGATTAGTTCATATTCAACCAAAATTTTGCTTTTATGTCTTTCATTACATTATGCATGTGTGTCAAATAATCAAAAAACTCCACTAAATATTCAGTAGTGCATTAGAAAGGTGTATACTGTTCACTATATGCATGTTTTAATTAACTTTATTATTCTATTGTTACTGGGTAGGGTCAGTTTTATAATAGATAACCCATAAATGAACTTTCCCACATGTGAATTGTTTTTTTCTATTTCCTTAGAACCATGAAAAATATTTCATTTTTGCTATCAATTTGAATCCTTTTCTATGTCTAAGATAATCTTTATCAAGGCATATTTTCACTTATTAGTTGGAATGTTAGGAGCATTATTTTCTCTTAGTTAAAAACATTAACTAGAAAATTTTTCAAGTTTTTTGTAGCTATTTTTTATTCGGTAAATATTTATGGAGTTTCTCTTTTGGCCAACGATGCTGGGCAAGATAGATGTGTTCTCTCTTTTCACCAGACACATAGATAAGTCTAGGGAAGATCTTTTATTTCTTTTCAAACTCAGCTCTGAAATCATTTTGTCAAGTTCAGAAAAAAATGAAGAAATTTTAATTCTAGTAGCCCCAAATCTTTGAAATAGAGACAAGCTAGTTTTCTTGGAAAACTTAGTCTTCCATGTCTGAGACACAAATGACCTATTTATATGCTCTTTTATGGCTTTCAGTGGTGTTATGTAGTAGTCATTGCATGGCACTGTGTATTTTCTTAGTGATGGTTCTCCTTGCTGCTTTTCGTTCCTCCTTCATGTTGAGAAACACCCTGCCCCCATTTTGTGCTGTAGATACAGAAGAAGACCTTTCACTTTTTGTATATATCATGATAGCTGGCCATTTCCTAGATCTGTTTTTCATTTTTCTTAGAGATAGATACTGCCTCAATGCTGAGAGGCACTACCAGCTCTGTGAAGTTGAGCAACCTGTGCCCATCTCGGTCCCTGCTTCTCACCAAAGTGTAAAAAGAACACAGCTCCACTTCCGATCACTGAGGTTTAAGGAAGTACACACTGAAGACCTTAGCATGATTCTAGTACATAAAAGCATGTTAATGAGCTTTCGATAAGTGGTAGACTGTTATTGTCACTTCCTGAAATTCTTCAGATTGCTTATCACTTCATTTCACTTTAGCCAAGTGCCTTCCACAGTGATTAATAAATTCCCTTTGTAAACTTAGATAATATCTCATTCACAGAATACATTTTTTTGCTGGCATTGTTGTTATAACTACATTTTACTGATCATGATTCCTTTCTTTTTAGTTATTTAAACTATATTATATTTTTCATGCTCAATATCACAAATGAACTCATTGGGTTTTTTTTATTACTATTGTGTGATACCAAAGGATATCTCTTCTTTTAACTCTTTTGTCCTTTAGTGTTCGCTGTGTTCTATAAACAGCATACATTAAAAAGGATTTGCCCTGGGGTTGTAGTTCAGTGGTAGTGTCCTTGCCTCACATGCAGGAAGTCATTGGTTTAGTCCCCAGCATGCCAAAATCAATAAAAGAATATTTTATAATAATGTAAAATTTTAGGCTGCTTTTGGAAGTATTTTTGCTAATTAATATTTTCTTTTATAGTTGATACTATGTCTCAAATTTATGTGAAATGTTTGTATCTCTTACCTTTTCCCCCTATTGCTTCTTGCTGGCTGGTTCAGCCAAATCAACCCTGACTATCAGGATAGCCAGAAACACTTGCTGACAGAGGTTGCAGTCAGATCACCCTTACCTCCAATGAGTTACTTCTTTATCACAAACTTATTTATAATACCAGGATTCTAGATTATTTCATTTTTTTTCCCTCCTCTATATCACCTATGCACGTATTTCAAGTACTTCTTTTCATAAACTAGTTTGTTTCCTGATAATTTTGTCGTTCACTTTTTTTGAGGGAATGTGCCTTAAATTTAATGAGAAAACTATGAAGATCCTGTTTCCTCTGTTTCATTGAGGAAAACATTTCTGTGTATATACTTTTCCTTTGCTTCTGGTGTGCTGCTGTCCTCTGCTTGTAGGTCAGAGAATCTTCTGATAAACTTTTCAGTTTTTGTTTTTGATTGGTTAGCTTTTCCAGCTATGAGGTAGGATTGGTTATGTGTGGCCAGATGTCAGTTTATGCGGGGCTATTGGATTCTTCTTGGAACTTCACAGTTTTTTGTTTGTTTGTTTGTTTTAAAATCTTCTGAAATTTTAAGCTGACAATCAAATGTTCAGTGTTAACCAATCATCCACCAAGTGACATTCTTTTGAATTGGAGAGAAATTTTTCTATTCTCTTTTGGTCATCTCCCTTTAAATCATTTTAACTATTATTTGGATTTTTCTCCTTCCAGAAGTAACATACAAAATTTGTAACCTCTAAACAGCATCTCTTCCAGGGCTCTTGTTGATTCAGACACTTGCGTCTCAGTGTGTTAGTGTTCTGCTCATGCATATGGCCCCCTATTAAAATGATAGCCTAGGAAAGAAAAAGCAATGGGAGGGGCTGACAGGCTGGGAATGGGTGGCACAACGGAGATGGATCAGCTCTGGTTACCTCGTGAATCAGCCCCTAATAAGTTCTTGATTCTGCAGCTGGCAAAACCCACTTGTTGTTGTGAAATAGTAGAGAGAGAGATGAGCAGAACTTCTAAGTTTTTCTCCCTACATTGTTTCAAGGCTTCATTCTTTGATTATACAAAATTTCTCCTGGAATATGTCACATTATACCTTGGTGTTTTAAAATAATTGACAAAGGAAAACATCGTATACCCCTAACAACCTTTCTAATAGAGATGTAGCTCCTATTGAAAGTAGTTAGTAGAAGACCAAACCCAAGGTTTCTCTGAAATCCAGAGGTAGAAATCTCACTGCTGTTCATGTGAAAACACTGGATACAGTGTTTGTGTTTATATTAAAGCATCCATTAAACTTATACATAATGAATAAGAGGGATGTAAAGGGAAAATTACCACAGAGTGCTCAGAAGCCAAGAATCAGGGAGTTTGAGTCAGCTGATAATGTTTAAAAGATCTTTGCAAGTCCATCTATTAACCTGATTATTCCCTAAGTAAAATAATCTGTTCATTGAGATCTCAGCTGTGTATTCAGAATAACATTTCAGGAAAACCATCTTTCGATTCTCAAGTTTTGATTACCTCGAGGGAAATATCTTTAAAGATATCTCTCATTCGTGCATGCAGCTTTTGAATTCATGTTCTTCTCCCTGTTTAGATTTGTGCAGCTGCTTCTACAAGTGCAAGAAAGTTTCATACTTCTCGCTAGGACTGTCACTGTCATTTTATGACATACTGAGTCTAATGATCGTTACTTGTTTCTGAAATAATTATTGCCTGCTGGTATACATCTTCTGTTTAGGCTTCTTTTCAAAGTATGTTTGGAGCTACTGTATTTCATCCTCTGGCTCCCTGCCTGACGCCTTAGTTTTTCCAACCTGGAGATGGGCCACACTTAATTGGACGAAGCCAAGAGCCAAGTCCTGAACCAGGAGGAGGATGTAAGGTGTAGCATATCAGAAGGGTTGGTAGGCAGAACCAAAGTCAGGAATTACTTCACTCTCCATTTGCCTGTATTGCTCCACCCCAGTGGCTCAGAGAATTAAAAGATAGGAAGTTACAGGGAACTTATCCAGGGTCCACTCAGAGCTGAGCGTAGAGAGCAGGACAGAAGCCCCAGGACTCATAACAAATCTCAGCTTAGGCAGTCTCTGACCATGGCGGACCATCAAAGCTTCTGACTTACGGACAGATCCCTGTGAAAGTTCTGTATTTGACAGCAACACTTTATTTTGCAGTCAATAATAACCTTATGATTAAAATAAGGTCTTTGTTCAGTGAGAGTGCTGGCTGAACACTTTATAGTTACAAATGCCCTCCCATTTATTCTGAATTAGCTTGTTCACACACTAATGGATAAAAATTTCCATTTTAGGTTTTTATATATGATTATGCATTGCAGTTAAAGTCTCTTTTTGGGAAAGGTTTTACAATGTGATTTTATTTGTTTGCTAGTAAAATTTATTACCGTAATACTTTTACCATCCCCATTTAATCTTCAGACTTCTCTTTTTAAAAAGTCAATTCACCAGTATGATAGCTACTCATTTGGTGTGGGGGATGCAGTTTCTTCTCTGTGTATTCTTTCTTACTGGCTTTGTCTTGAATATTTTATTCTGAGGACAGTGAAGTCAATTTTTACAGAAATAAATCACTTAGCCATATTATGATTTGAAAGGATTATAAATGGCTTATTTTCAGCCATCATTGTGAAAATACGTAAAGGGGGAGAGATACCCCATGCTATCATTTAAACATGTCAGTTCTTCCGAGCAGCACTGGGGGAAATCCACTACTTCTTCCTCTTTTAAAATAGATTGGGTAAAAGTTATATCTGGTGTGCTTCTCTTTTCATTTTTTTATGGGGTGGGTACAATGCCTTCACGTTGAACTCCATTTCCGGGCCTTTTATTTATTTTTTTTTTTTTTTTTGAGACAAAATCTCAGTATGTTGTCCAAGCTGGCCTTGATTCTGTGATCCTGCCTCAGTTTCCAGAGCACTGGGATTACTGGCATGGTGCAAGCACACTAGCTTTGTTCTTTCTGAATTATTTTCTAGTATTTTAATACAAATATACATTTCTGAAACAGAATGTATTTTTAGGGTGTATACTGGAAAATATGCAGACACTTATGTAAAGTATCTAAATGAATATTTCTTTTGTGTATATCTTATATGTAGACCTCACTGAATTTATCTTAGAGTTTAAGATATTTCTGAAATGTCCAGAAATAAAAAAATATAGTCCATTTCTATTTTTTTTCCTCACACTCCATATTAAGACCTGGTTGGCATTTTTGCCTTTTGATGTATCTTCATACATGTGTACATATGTGTGTGTGTGTGTGTGTGTGTGTGTGTGTGTGTGTGTGTGTGTGTGAATTTATTTAATATTCCGGGCACGAGAGTTTAAAGTCCAGTGGTGGCAAATCTGTGGCATATTATTGTGTTTTTCTTTTAAAAGATGTTGATATATATATATATGTATTTTTTTTTCTAAGCTAAAACTTCAGCATTCAGGTTTGATTGCAGTGTTGGCACTTTGAAATGAATAAATGAGTTTTGGATTAGAGTTGGGCACTCAATGTCTAAAAAGTTCACCATCGCTGGTTTGAAGCTTTGTCACTAAAATTATCATTGAACCTTCTGTGGGCCAGATATTTTCCTCTGAGTCAATTGCTTCTACAACAATCTGCTGTAAAATATAGTAACAAAAATCTAGCAAAACTGGATGCATCACCATTAACTGCTTGATCACAAGTTGTTCAGGACAGTGCATATTAATTCAAATTTTCAATTCTTTAAAACTTTTTATTCTGAAATGATTGCTCAGTCTATTATGTCTTCTAGTTGGCCTTCAGGAGAACAGGAATTGTAATTCAAGTAACACTATCTGGGAAAAGTACATTTTTTACAACCTACATAATAAAAGGCATCTCAGTTCTTCAGATTAATTTTTATTTTCATGTTATTAATATACAGCAGGTATTTAGAATTCATATTTGCATTATTGTGCTTGAAAATACAGTTAAAGGTGCTGTAAAAATAAAGTTGAATTTTATATACTACTGTGATCCATATATACATACACAAATCATCAATCCAAATTCATATCCCTCTAAAAATATTTGTAAATGTTATTCTAAATACACATTTGGTAGACTCATTATTGAGTCTTTATATAAAGTTCATTTTCTATAAGCTGTTCAGAATCTTTAGAATTCTTCAACATGTCTTAATAATTGTGTTTGAGTAATGTTTTACATTTATAGGAGTTTTAAAAAGGCAGGTGCAATGTGACATATCAGAAGAAGCAAATTAAACTCTTGTAAAGCACAGCTGGAATGCTAAAAATGTGTATTTGTAATTTAAATATGTGACACCATCACACTGTAAAATCAGTTCATAATTAGAAAACATCTGTTTTTTCCAATATGATGCCTAATAGTATATTTAAATAATTTAGAATGCAATAAGAAAAAAGGGAGTCGAGAAACAATAAGTGATTCATGGACATTTTTTTGCCTTTTGTCTGATGCCCTCCATGAAATCGTGGTGTAACCTATCATTTGAAGCTACTTTTTGCATCCAGCATAAGCATGAGTGAGGCAACACATATGCCAGACATATGTGCAGTTATGACCCTATTGTGTCAGTCAAAATAAATAAATAAATGAAAGCAGGTCATGTAGGTTGTGATGTTTAGGAGGATTTACATGCTATTATTTCTCTCACTTCTCTTTAAATCAAAAAAACACTGGAACAAATACAAGTTGATTATTTTCACAGGAAATTTATATGAATGTATGCCAAATATAGGGAGCTGTTGAGTTGTCTGAATTCTGGAAATACACTTGAGCCAGGTAAAATATTGTGTTAAAACTTATCAGGATCAATTCTAGATTAGCTAATAAAGTTTGAACAAAACCACAATTTCTCAAATGAAGTTAACATGGTAGATTAGCCACACATCTGTCATCATTGTTCGTGTGGAAAGGTATTTATATATGTGTGATGAAAACTCAAATGGGTATTTTTATTCTAAGTGAAGTGTGCACACTGAATAGTCTCTTGGTTTATTGGCAGTAAATCATGTAACATAAAAAAGAAAAAGATAGAAGTATTTGTTTTAGATATGAACAAAGCAAATGTAGCTTGGAGGGTTCTGTTTTTTGTGTCACTGTCCTGCATCTGGAAAGGTTTGCAAATCCAAAAATAAATAAATAAATAAAATGACAACAAAATAAAGCCTCTGCAGCAGCAAGAAAATGAAGTAAAATAGTCAGAAGTACATGTCAAGGGGACTTTTTAAACTTAGTCACCAAGTTGTAGAGAGGAAATGAAATGCAGCAAGACCAGGCTGCCAAGAGATTTTGCTGTGGGTGGGGAAATACTATAAGTATGCCATGAGCTTACCTTTCTATTTTAAATGCAGTTTTATCACTTTTATTTCCAGGCTGGGGGAGGGGTGAACATGCACCGTTTGGCGGGGTTAGAGTACACAAAGTTAATCTGCTCCCATTTATATTCATCTACTTTGAATCGCCTTTTATCCACCTTTGCTGCTGCAGCCCACCACTCGCCATTCATCAGTTTATGCATTGTGCGCCAGGGCAAATAATGACAGAATATCTAGCTAAAGAAGGGGTACTTAATCAGCAATCAAGATTCAATTTGTTTTAATTTTAGCAGGTGTTTGTGAGGTACATTGATGGGAGAGATAATATGTGCTGCTTTCATTAGCTCTCTTGTTTTTGTGCTTGAACATTTAAGAGCCAGATGTTTGGAGGTGAGCTGATCAGAATATTAAGTCTCCAGAGGTTGGTTTCCATAGTGTTTTACATTCCTTTCTTTATCTCCCTCGATTCACCCTGAGCTCTGAGGTGCAAGTGCTGGCAATGACAGGCTCCATCTCCACATCCTGTTCAACCAAGACGTTAAATTAGTGGCTAATTCTCGGTATAAAATACTTTAGTTTAATAATCTGTCATTAATTCTTGGACTCTGGGTCAGCCTCATTCCTCATTCAGAACTCTTTCAGCTGATAATCTCTTTTAGAAATTATTTGTGTAGCAGCTGGTATTTCATCAGGATATTTTCCTGAAGCAAAAACACAGGAATCGCATAAGCGGCAAAGGTAATGAACCTATCATCTTGTTAAGTCAATATCCAAACTTGATCAGTGCTCTGTCATCAACTAGTCAAAACAAGACAGTGGTGACGGCACCCTAGCATGAGCAATGACAGTGGGGCCATTCAAACATGGGGGCTTGCTAAATTTGAAAGTTATTACCTACTATAAGGAAGTGTGACTATTCAGACCAGAAATTATTTTGTAGTGCTGTATAAGATGACTGTGCTGTAGTATGCATTAGACCATTAATAGAATTGGAGGAAATCTAATCAGTGTAACACTTCTTTTACAATTGGAACTCAATTGATTTTTATTTTATTTAATACTTTTTCTAGTTACATTTAGATTAGATACATAGATTATTTTAAAAAATTCTCTTTGGTTTTTCCAAATATTTGGAGCACATATTCCTTTTTTTTTTTTTTTTTTTTTTTACTGAAAAACGAATCTAACAATGAAGAGTTAATTGAATCGCATTGGCAAGAAGATGTTTTCTCCCACTATTAATTGTTCTCTGTTTACTTTGATGTTCAAGGATTGTACTGTTTTACAAGCATATTTTCTTAATTGTGTCACCTTGTACTATAAGTATGTCAGAGGGGAAACATTTGCAAATGATTAGATATGGGCCTATGTGTCACCAAATGTATGAGGTACATACCCTTATAGGATATAATTGTGATCTTTTAATATGTGGCCATTGACCCAGACTTGTTATTATCTATTATAGTTTATAATAATGTATCTCTTTATGATTAAATGATGATGCCCGGCAGAACACTATGATTAGCATTTCAGTTATTTATAGATTATGTCAGAGCAGTAATAAACATAAAATGCTGTTAATGTGTGGCTAATGAAATCTGGACATGAACAAGTTTATGAATTGATATAATTCATTTGAGTGTTCTAACTGAGCTGCTGGTTCTCGTCATAATTCAAAAGCTTAGCAGGGTTCACCGATTAGGTGGTAGACTAATTTGCTACAAAAAGTCAATGGGTTTTCATCGTCTTGGGCCATCATGCCCAGCATGGCTGATTGCATAAGGACTATACAAAGTAATTCTCATAAATATATTTATTAAGCTTAATATGTTTTGTGTGGATAGGACAGAATCTACTATTACACACATATGTAAGACAAAAATTGTAATGTTAATTAGATAGCAAAAAAAGATATGTACAGCAAAATCATGAAAGGCCAGAGAATTATTTGATTTTTAACATATTTATAAAAGGAGTGTTCCGGGAACAAATGCTGGTGAAGGCCACTATAGAAGGAGGTGATTCGTTTTCCTTGGGAACCACAGCAAGTACTGTGGGACCAGGGATGACTAGAAGTTGCAGATAGCACACAGAACAGCATGTTGTTCACTCTAGCTCTGTCTGTGTTGCTCAGTTTGAGTTTCCAAGGAAATATCTGTTTGAGCTTGATCTAATGATGTTAATTTATTTATTGGAATGGTCTGTTTTTAGACCAAATGTGAAACCATGGTTCTCAGGAAATGGAATCTGAAGATGTCTCTGCATTTCTTACGGATCAATCTTTATGACTAGACAGAGACCGCTCACTCTTAGTTTATGGAAAACAGGTTTTGAACTCTCAGGAAGCAGTGTCCAACTCCTTGACATTCTCATTTGCACAGAACACCGCAAAATGCTCAGCTGATGGTTTAAAAAAACTAAATCTGTTCTGAATGTCATCGTGTAAAGAGAAACAATGCATTGATTGTCTAGCTTCACTTCGCTTCTTTACTGTTTCAGTCTTAGTTTATGCACTATTTCCATAATACCAGATTTCACTTTTTATTATTCCATCAGAGTGCTGTGGGAAGCACAGCAAGGAAAAAGAAAAGGATGGCTCATGTTGGCAGATTTTGGTGAGAATAATGATAGTAATTGGGACCATTGTATCAACACTCATTGTTATTATTATTAAAACAACATTGTCCACAGTTGCAGCTTACCAACAGTAATGATCAGTGGTTTTTGGTCATGAAATAAGTTTCTTGTGATGGTGTGAGCTATCATTTGGATATGCATTTGGAGCCTATATTAATAGGCAAATGTAGACATCCAGTCTGCGTCCGTATTTTTCAAAATGTGTTCTATAGATATCAGTACTTTGAAATTCTCTATTTAAAAATATATTTTCAATTATTACAGGAAACATTGTCTACCATGTGGTCCCTACCTCTGACACTGTTAATCAGTCTAAAATTAGTACACTCTCTTAATCCATGCAACATGTAAGAAATAGTGAAGGAACATAGTAGATGCCCAGTAAACTTTTTGTGGAATGAAAATACTGAATATTTTAGCTCTTTTTATTCCTTGATTACAATAGTTTTAATGAAAGCTTATATACTAAACTATTGGTTTTATTACTTGCTAGAACCATGGCAAAAAAATATTTATTGTTTAGAAGCAGTAGGAAAACACTTAGGAGAATGGAGTATTTTTCTCCTTGTTGTAAAGATTTTTTCCTAGTTAATTTTTTGTCCCCAAAGTGTATTTCTGTAAAGTCTGCTGGGCCGGCATGATACATCCTCTGAGTTTCTACAGCACCAAGAACAAAGCTTTCCTAGTGTACTGTGGGAAGATTTCCTAGTTCTCCCTGCCCAGTGATACACCTAAACCCCAACAGCATAGGATTCCTGCCACTTAACTAGTCTATAAGAATTTCTTGAGTTATTAAGAGTGCAGCCTAGGGGGCCGGGGAGTTAGCTCAGTGGTTCTGGCGCCTGTCTTGCAAGCACAAGGGCCCGGGTTCGATTCCCCGGTAACCACATAACAATACTGGGTGTGGAGACTCACCCCAGCAGCAACCAGTACCACATACCAGTGCCGGGCGTGGTGGCTCATGCCTGTAATCCCAGCCCTCGGGAGGCAGAGGCAGGAGGATTGCTGTGATGTGAGTTTGAGGCTGAGCTCAGGGCCAGCCTGAACCACAAAAGCGAGACCCTGTCTCAAAAAACCTAAAAAAAAAAAAAAAAAAAAAAAGAGTGCAGCCTATGTATTATTCTGTGTTCTCTGTACCCTCATACTTGGGGAAGGGCTGATTAGTATAATTTGCATAACAAGTGATTTAAAGAGAAAACAAGATGGCAGGAAGAACATTCAGTCAAGATTTTGCCCTTGGGGTCTGGGGATTTAGCTCAGTAGTTCTGACACCTGTCTTGCAAACCCAAGGGCCTGGGTTCAATATCCACATACAACAATGCTAGGTGTGGAGACTCACACCCACCAGCAATTAGTACCACATACAACAGTGCTGGGTGTGGTGGCTCATACCATAATCCCAGCACTCAGGAGGCAGAGGCAAGAGGATTGCTGTGAGTTTGAGGCTGAGCTCAGGGTCAGCCTGAACTACAAAGCCAGACCCTGTCTCAAAAAAAAAAAAAAAAAAAAAAATTGTCCTTGGATCTGAGAATGCCAGTCATTTGGAGACAGGCTGCATAAAATGATCTGAATCTTTACAGAAAAAGAGGCTAGATCCTGTTCTCAGAGAGCCAATTCATTTTAGCAGAGACATTGCTGAAAAACTGTATTTGCCAAACTAATGAGCAAAAAGAAGACATGAAACAATACCTCAAAGAACTGAATGTCCTATTCTAGTCAGGGACGCCTCAAATGTTAAGGACCCCTATTTCACCAGAAAGTGTACTCTTGAGAAGTATATGAAAGCATGAGGGGAACTAGGGTTCACTCAGTATTGATTTTGCCTCTAATCTCCTGTTCACCTATGGGCTAGAAGATTTTATTAATCTTTTGAAAAGGAAGTGTTCAATAAGGAAACAGTCCTAGGAAAGATACATATATATATATATATATATATATATATATATATATATATATATATATCCATTGTATGCATAAAATAATTGAATGTGTCTTTCCAAAATTCATATGCCAAGTCCTTAATCCCAGTTTGATAGTGTCTAGTAGCTGGGCCTTTGGGAGGTGGTGAGGTCATGAGATTGTACTGTCATGAATAGGTTTAGGGTGCTTACAAGAAGGTAGCTATTTGGATACCAGGAAGAGTGCTTTCCCCAGAATCCTTACCATCCTGATCTTGGACTTCAAGCCTCCAGAAATAGGAGGAACATTTGTTGTCTAAGTTACCCAGTTTATGATATTTTATAGCAACTGAATCCATGATTATAAACATGTTTGTGGGTATATAAACTTTCTGCACAAATGTGCTTTGTTTATTTCTTGATAAAACTATGTAAGATTTACAGAACTCTTTGGTTATGCCAAAGCAGAAGAGATCAGGTTGTAAAATTCTCTACTATCATACTACAGAGTTCTATATGCCTTAAAGATGGGTAAAGGAGATTTCAGTGTGATTTCTAATATTTCCAGGAACTTAACTGGAATTGTGGGATAACTTGTCATGAGGCAACGTACATTGATTAAAATGTTGAATTTCTTGCTTTTCATTGTGTTATTCTTGATTTGCTCTTGTGTTCTATGAAGACAAAAGTATATTATTAAAATGTTTTCCTGCCTGATTTATTGGGACTGAAAAGTGTTCATATTAATGAATAAATTAATAAAATTAAGTATTATAAAATATTTATGGAAGCATTTTAATTTAAAACTCTGAGTTTGAGTCCAATTGAGAGTTTATATGGTCTTCCTTTAATAAAGAAGCCAATGATCAGGCTTTTCTGATTATCACTTTTAGTTTCTTTAAATTAGAATGAAAGTTACAGATGCTTCTGAAGAAATCTGCAAGCAAATTACCTTTCCCCAGTCTCTCAAGACTCTTTCAAGACAAACACTAGAACTTGAACCTGTGTGTGTGTGTGTGTGTGTGTGTGTGTGTGTGTGTGTGTGTGTGTTTGTGTTGGTGTAGTATAGTGGTAACTCAACTTTACCTATCTTTTATCCAAAGCACTGAATATAATTTTATACACATAGTAATTCTTTCCTTTTGCCTTTATGCCTCATCAATCTATGGGCCTTTAGGAAGGCCTTCACATATATCCATGTACTTTGTAAAAACTTTCAAATAACTTGTGATGTAATACATGCAGCTTGTAATACATGCAGTATTAATTTGTTGAAGTGGAAGTGGCTGACCAGCAGTTGTGACCCATGTGTCTAGATAAGAACAAAGTCTGCTTTAGGACTCAGAATTCTGATTCAAGAGCCAGTCTTTTAGCAGCTAATATTTTAGGAAAGGACTCTGATTGTAGTAGGCCCAGTAAAATTGTCTTGAGAACTGCTCTATTATTATTATTGTTATTATTAGCATTTTAAATGTACACAGTAATACTCTTCCAAATTTTTATCAGGTTATTCACAAAATTCTGGCCATTTTCTTCAAATCATCTGTTAGGAACCCAAGGAAGGACTTTACTAAAAGTGATTCTGAATGTCTTTCCCATACCCCAATATATACTTCTGAAAATGCTTTCATTCTGTACATTGCCTTTGAGGAATATCCACTTGCCATATGTAGGACAAGTCAGGTCCCCATGGATCATTGTAGTTCAGTGATCTTTGACTAAACCTCATGATTGTACTGTGAAATACGACAGAAGAAAATGTTAGGTACTAATTGTTCATGTAGATGTGTCTCAGCATTTCTCAGCCTCTGTCCATGTATGTGTACTTAGAGACATTATTACTGATGGGACTTAATAGAATTGATGTATCACTTCCAGTGCAAGGCTATTCAGACTCCCTTGGCCTTCTACCTCCTCACTATTTCTCTTTCTCTCTGCCTCTGTTCCTCTTTCCCTTTCCTGTCTCCCTCATCCCCTATCCCCATTTGTGTACTTGAAGTGAAAAAAATCTTATATGGAAGACTGAAAGAGGGAAATAGCTCAAGTTCCAATGTCAAATGGTAGGCAGTTGTCCAAACCACAAAAGGAGTGTGTGTGTGTGTGTGTGTGTGTGTGTGTGTGTGTGTGTGTGTGTGTTGTTATTCATTGTATGTATAGGAAATGTGTGCAATATATGTAAATTGGAGTTTATTTCTTTCCATAGCATAGATACTTACTTGTCTTTAATTATAGAATATTTCACTGTGGCATCTTTAAAAGAAATATAAGAATTTCAGTTTAATAGGTTTTACTTATAAGACATTTCTAAGCAATACTGTTAACTGTAATGATGAGTCAGATCCAGCAAGACAATCATTAAAAACCATACATTTTTAAATCTGAAACTACTTCATGTAAACAACAATAATCCAAGAAATTAGCAATGGTGCAGTAACAATAGGGTAAAAACCATCAGAGTTGGTTCTGACCTCCACCTCTCCAGCAATTATTAGGTGCTTGCTAGCTCTGAGTATTATCTAAGGGCTTTACTTGAACAGTCAAAATTAATCCTTCCAATAACCCTGGGAGATGGGTAGCATTATTTTCCTCATTTGACAGGTCAGGAACATGGAACTCAAAGAAATGAGCTGTCTACAGCCACATAACAGGTAAGTGGAGAAGATGCCATAGGAAACTGAGCCAGAGCCCCTGTACTTAACCCTGACATTAGTAAGCTGGAGTTTCCTAAGTAAGGTTTGTGATTGTAAATTTGTAAATCCGTAAGCATAGTGCTAAGTGTCCAGTCAGTACCCCAAAGCAGTTCTTTTTTGGTGAAGGCTTTCCAAGGACAACTCTCTTTGTCCTCTGGAGTAGAAAGGTTTAGCATCATGAGCAGCGTTTCACTGACTTCAGGCAACAACAACAACAAAACTCTCTCCCTGCAACTTCTCTTTGTTTGGCCTGTTCTTCTTTGCTCACAAATGCTGAGAAATTTTAATCCAGTTAACGTCCAAAGCACCTTTGGGAGGAGAAGGTTGTGTGTAGACTGGAGAAGAAGAGCTTTACATCACAGAAAATACCTCACAAAGAACATGAATTCTCATTCAGGTCTTGAAATACTGCACACCTATCTCCAGAGCCTGGGCCCTTGTCCTTTGCTTGGAGGTTCTGCTGGTTTAATCTTACTTTGTCTCTCTTCAGATCACAGGCACTTCATGAAACTCAATAACTGGTACACTTCATATGTAGGATGCTTTGCTTTGTTGGCTAGGGATGTGTGTTTTTATCACACATCATTTTTACCCCTTGTATAATTCTTTTTCCAATACTGTAGTGAAATGTTCAAACATTAAGTTTAGCCAGATTTGCATTTGCTTCCAAGTTATACTATATAAGAGAAGTTTATCTCTGGAAATTTGTTACTAAATTCCTCTGGCCCCATATCGCTCAACTACAAGTTGAGAATAATCACACTGACTTTGTATAAGATGGCTTCTAAAAAGTTCTCAGTGAATGCAACTAACTGCACCTTCAAGTTTGTATCCATCTGTGCATTTGCCATTTTTCAAAGCATGGCTTTAATTTCATCTGCTCCATGAACCTTTCTCTGATTAGTTTAGTCCACATTCTATTACCTCTTCTCAAATTGCTTTTGAATTTATTTTTCGGTGCTGTACAAAGCACTCTTCATTACAACTGACATCTAAACTGGCATTCATAATCAAATCTTATTTAGTATCCTGTTGGTTCTGATGTTCCAACTGGTGTGGGCACTGAAGGCAAAAAGGCCTTTCTTCTGCAGTTTCCATTTTCCCACTCAACAGGCAGCCAACATACACTTCCTTCAATTGATTGTCAACTTGCAAACCAGGACAGGATGAGGGGAGCAACTCAGTTCAACAACTGCTTACTTCTTTTCTGTTTGTAGCTGCATAGGGAGTCATAGGGGACCCCTCAAAGGAGGAAAGAGTTGTGATCAGAAAAAAGAAGTGAAATACCTAATTACTGTCAGGAATGTGATAAATAGAAACCCAAGGCATCCAAAAGATGGGAAATTTTACTTCTAGTTTGAAAATTTAGGTAAGATGAATGACATGTTTTCTGTTAGAGTGGACATTGGCCATTATGTTTTAGTTGAATTGCTTTATCATAAAACACAGCTGAAAAATTGAACCAAACTCACAAGGAAATGGATGGGTGGGTGTCATCCATGCGTGCATTGGCAACACATTGCTTCTGTTCCATTTGGAGTCCAAGTACTTATTCTTTTGGTTTGCTTGTTTTTGTAGTACTGGAGTTCAAACCTAGGGCCATGTGGCTACATCCTCATTTTTAAAAATTTACTTCAAAATAAGATTTTCCTAAATTGCCCCCACTGGCCTCAAACTTTCAGTCCTTCTGCCTCAGCTTCTAGAGTAGCTGGAATTACGTGTGTGTGTGTGTGTGTGTGTGTGTGTGTGTGTGTGTGTGTGTATGTGTGTTATTACTCTTAATGACTTGGACTTTTCTTTAGGTCATAACGTAAGTATGTTTCTATATAAATTTTACTTTAGATATGTCTTAATTTTTAACAGTTAACAGATGTGTAAAATGGGAAAGTGAAGAGTGCACTTTAAAAAGAAAAATCATCTGTGATCATTCCAGGGCCTTTACAGAGGTATTTAACATTCTGCCCTCTGCATGTCTCTGACCAACATGTGACTCCTTGAGCATTTGCACCCTTATCTCCTGCATCATCCACTGTCCAGTTACCTTTCTCTATCGTTCACACAACACACATTCTTTTACTGAAAACATAAATAATCTTTTTGTCTCAACAAAAGAGTGCTTGGTGTAATCATGTACCACCAGTCCCAGTCATATTTTTCTGATCCCCCTCTTTAATTTTAAACTTCTAGGGATTAAATTAGCTTTACCATAATGTCCCACAAATAATTTTCCTCCCTTTAGAAGATAAACTGTACTTTCTTTTCTTTACTGAGTTAGAGGGAAAATTTGAAAAGATTTGTAATTAAACTTAGTACTAGCTTCAATAAAATAATCTATTATGAATCATTCTTTAACAAATTCAATGTCTATAATAAAACTATGCTTTTGCATATCTTTTATGTCAGTCCAGATCTTTTAATATTTTAGTGAGCGAACCAAAATAATCCTAGACTCTTTGTCAGTATAATTAGCATAAATGCCCTGAATAATTGGAAAGCATCTACACTTTAAACTTTACTGCAATCTACTTTGTCTGAGCACTTCCATCTTTCTTTGGGGCGGAGGGGATAAGCCAGTATATTACCCTTTCTTGATTTAATGTGAAATTCAGTTTCTGCATATCTAAGTACTTATCTGACTCAACCCCTTAGAAACTTTGCCCATATCTTTATCTCTTACTACATTCAACTTCCCAACTCTATAGAGTTAAAAAGAATTATGAGTGTGAGCCAAGAGAACACTGGAGGACAGAAGTGTGTGATTGAAAGTGTTGATGATAAGCATGGAGAATTACAACTACCTTCTTTAACTTCAATGCCATACGTTTTTCTCACCACCCACAAATTTCATGGACAAAAAAGAGGCATAGTAATTGCTTGGGTCGGCATCTTTTCTGGTTATGTTTTAATAGTGTAAGCATGCTCAGTACATAAAACAATTTAATTTTAAAATTATATTGACTTTGTGTACTTAAAAGAAAATTTACTCACTTCAGAAAGAGGATAACATTTCTGTGTACCACTGTATAAATCTAAAGAGGGCTAATTCAAAGTCTAGATAACAAAGATTGTTAGGAAATAGGTTGCCTAAAATATAAGTGAAAAAACCTTCAAGTTTTGGGATAGTTGAATTGTAGGTTGCCTTTGTGCAAATAAATCTAAGTACTACTTTACCTAATATATAGTTGTATAGAATGCAGTACACACAGTAAGAGGAAAATAACCTCAAATGGATTTAATTATAATTACTAACTTGAAAATAAAGTTAGGAAGGACTACTGCTCTATCCTATAAAAGCACCTTTCTTCTCCTTTCCCAATTTTATTGTGAGAAAAGCCTGCTGAATTCAATCAACAGTAGTTAAGTCTATGGCCTATTTGTTTTCATCTGGTGATAAAGGGCTGCTAATAATTCTTGCCCATTTGTCTATCTTTCTAGTATTTTGCTTCAAGTAAAAATAGCTGTGTAATTATTCATAAGACTCTTTGAATTCATAAGCAAAACACTTTTAAGATTTATCAGAAATTAGGTTGCCTTTCAACTCTATAATCATTGTAAGATATAAATGCTGATAAAGTCAGTCTAGCTGCCATTCAAGCTGGATTTTTCACTAAGCCATGGATACTCAAATTTTCTTTTTTTCCTTTTTTGAAATGTAAGGAAAATTGTCATTTGCTTACTACTAGTTGTGAAGGGACATCAAAACTGGTGGATGATACTTTCTCCATATAATAATGTCCACTCTGTTTAGAGAGAAATGTTAGGTCATATGTAGATTATAACCTGGTAGATAGTACTGTCCAAACTGAACTAGGAAGGGCAATATAATTTAGTATAAAGTCATCAAAAACATATTCTAGAGAGACAGAGTGGGAAACATGCAGGAGAAAATGTAGGAAGAAAGTACTGCAAGGTAGGATTAGGAGGAGTTTCTGAGGGAAGTGGGTATAGAAATGAGTTAGGTAAAAGTCTGTGGCCATGAGTTACTATAGGTACAAGAATGATGAAAAGGAACTCCAGCCTCAGAGTTGGAAGAAATAAATCGGAAATATTTTCTGACGTTCTGCTTCTTCATCTATCAAATTAGAATAACTTTACTTACTTTACACGTCTTCCAGAAAAGTTGATGCCTAGCACAAAAATACCCGTGAAAGTGTCAGAAGTTGTACATTGTAAACGCCCTTGTGCTCATCAAGGGGGCATGTTTGCTTGGGCAGGTCTCGAGAGAAGCCAATGAGGAGGCCTAAGGATACCATTGCTGATGGGAAGGAATTTAGACTTACAACAGCACATAGAGCTAGACATGGGGGAAATGAGGCTCGCTAACATTTTAACAGTGTTTTCTGATACTGTAATATGTGGAAGTGGTGCAGTCACTGGTAGGGAGAATTCAGAGGCAGCTGCCCTCCCTTGGCTTATTGTCTCCTCCAGTATCTGACTCTTACACCAGATCATAGATTGTTACGACTTCACTGTTATTTGTCTCAGAAATATTGCTTTTTTGGACTGTTAATAAGTAAAAATAACTGAATAGGAAATGACATAAATACATTGTATGCACAAGAAGTATTCCTAAGCTTCTGTGAGGATTTAGCATGATAAAATGGTATTTGAGAAATATTAATTTACCGAGGGTGTGAAGAGCATATTATTGAGGACTAAAAGGAAGTAACTGAATATCTGAGAGCCGCTTCATATATTTCAGGCCCTTTCCAACTAGCACCGCCCTTTTACTAACTCCAGCCAGTGGATGTCTCACTTCTGGACAGTGGTTTAGAGAGCTCCTGTATGACCGACCCTTCAAGTCCTTTTCCTCTGTTGTGACCGCATTAGGGGTCTGTGCTTGAGATGTCAGACACCCAAAGAAGCAGTTTGTATTATGAGTTGCTTAGTGGAGGGTACGTCTTTGGAAAGGGGCTTGGAGGTTCGGCAGCTTTGGTGAGCCCCTTCGACTTCAGTGCAATCCTGTCATGCTTCTTACACGGAGACTAGCTGGTGACAGAAGCTCTACTGGGAGGCAGAAATATTATTCTCAGGATAGGCAGAGACAGTCTTATGAGTCTGGAAATGCCTTGAATCTTCTGCTTACCATTCTCAGTCCATTCAATACAATTTAGTGCAACTTCTCACCTGTTACAGGAAGGCTGCAGATTGTAAACCAATGCATTGTGCACTTTTGGTTAGTCTTTTAAAGGTAATGTACAAAAGACAAAACCAAAGCAAACAAACTGAGGACTAAATTCTAAGGACAGTAATTTGCTTCAGTGAGGGAAAACATAATTGTTGGATAATCCGTGCTATGATTTTCCTCTGCAGTTTTCCCATGTCCCAGTGCTTTTCTGATGACGGAACAACCCAGAAATGACTCTGCCGTCTACTGCTGCATCACGTGGGCTTTGTTTACTGCATCTTCTCAGTGAAGAGAGGCATTTCAATTATTCCCAGTAACCATTTTCCTGTTGACACCTTGATGATCTAGAGGAAAGAGTCAGTGAGCTTTAGCCTTTAGAGCTAAACGCATTTTATCAGGAAACAGTTTCAGCAGTTGACTCTTACCTGGTCATGTTATATATACCTTGTTACCTCTCGAGGGCTCTGTAATTAAAGCAGTTGTGTGTCCTCTTATATTAGCAATGTGGCAACTTTTAGACATCGTGGAAAGTTTTAGCAGGAGACCCTAATGACGCATGGATTCACTAACTGTAACAAAGCCAGTGGTGAGTGCTTGGCCAGAAAGAATCTCCAAATGGCCACATATATTCCAAAGTGATGGGTTTACTAGAAATCTGCTAACTGAGCCAGCAGAAATTTCTACCAAAACCACAAGGATCTCTTTTATTCCCTCTCTCTCTTCCTTGCTTCTTCACTTCTTTCTTCTTTTCCCTCAGTTTGTTTCTCTCCCTATCTACAAATAAACCAAAGTTTTTTTTTTTAATTTAAAGATTTTCTCATGATTTAATATAACAGACAAATCACCTTCTTGCTATTTTTAACTAATATTCTAATAATTAAGTGACCCAAAATTGCTTGGTGGCAGTTTTGGGGGGACACATTTAATGTCTGACTTGGGATAGGGAAATGTTCCATAACTCTTGAAGGTTGTAGAAATGTAAAGATAAGTGAGGAAACAAATGGAATGGCGACTGCTGAATTAAGTGATATGAAAATAAAAAGAAAACTATGACAGAGAAAAGGCAAAAGAGAACTGCTCTGTCTTGAGACAAGCTGGGGAAGGATAATAAAGCCTTTCTCTAAATAAACATGTATGTTGCAAAGGTCACTGCACTTAAATAGTATGTGGAGTGATCATAGTATGTGGTAAATATTCAAATAAAATTCTACTTACAATTAAAGGCACACTGTCATTCGTCTCCCTCTGTCCAAACATGCTTGTCCCATGATCCTTGCCACTTTCTGGAGCAGTTCTGGAAAGTCCTTTTTGGTGATTGTCTTTGGTTGAGCTTTCCTGGCTATCTTGATGTCTTGAATCAATTCCAAATATTTACCCTTTGTGGTCCTTTTGATTTTGATGAAGAACTAGAAGTCTCACTGCACCAGATCCACTGAATAAAGCAGATAAGGACACAATGCTATGTTCATTTGACAGAAAATGCTGTAATTTTTTTGAATTGATTCTGGAAATTAGGTAGCTCTGGAAAAGGACTCATGAAAGAGAACGTCCAGCACTGACCCCGAGAATGGCAGGAACAACAGGATAAGTGTTTTCAAAGTGAAGGAGAATAATTGGAGGGGGATTAACGGCAGTGTGTCTCTTACTGCTGTGAAGTTGCTTTTTTTTTATTTAATCAGTACATGTTTGCAGTACATGATGTTCACATTCTTTGGGCAGTGTTGCACATAATATGTTCTAATTTCTCTTTTCACCCCCTTTGCTTCTTCTCCCTCTACCTCCCTCTATCTCTTGATCCCCTTCCCATTTGGAAAAGATCTATCTGCCTATTTCTTTTTTTTTTGGTTTTTTGAGACAGGGTCTCACTTTCTAGTTCAGTCTGGCCCAGAGCTCAGCCTCAAACTCACATCACAGCAATCCTCCTGCCTCTGCCTCCCGAGTTCTGGGATTACAGGCATGAACCACCACAACTGGCACTGTGGTGTGTGGTACTGATTGCTGCTGGGGTGAGTTTCCATGCCTAGTATTGTTATGTAGTTACTGGGGATCGAACCTGGGCCCTTGAGCGTGCAAGACAGGTGCCAGAACCACTGAACTATATCCCCGGGCCATATCTGCCTATTTCTTATATCTTTTATTTTTATCTTTATAGTCTGTATTTCTCATATCAGAGAAATCATGTGATATTTAAAATTTTGTGTCTGACTTATTTCACTTAATATTGGACTTTCAACGTGCATCCATTTTCCAACAAATGACTCGTTTATCTTTGTCGGAGAGTCATACTCCATTGTGTATAAATATCACATTTTCCTTGTCCATTATCTGTTGATAGACATATAGGTTGTTTCCAAGATGTAGCTGAAATAGACTGTTGCTTCTGTAAAAATGAGTATATGTATATTACTGTAGTGTAATGTCCTTAGCTCTTTTGAGATCATATCTAGAAGGAAGGTCAAATCCAATTTTTCCCTTAAGCTTTTGAGGTATTTCCATATTGATTTGCACACTGTTGAATGTGAATGTAAACTACACCAATCACTATATGTAGGCTTTTAAAACGTAAACATTTGCCTTGGATTTTGATCACTTAATCCTTAATTTGTTTATTTCTATGATATATAAACGTAAAATATGTTTGCATTTATGATGAATATGAAAGAGCCCACTCAAATTATTGTAGAGTAAGGAAATGTGGGTGGTGTCGGCGCTCACACTCGTATTCTCGCGTAGCCCGAGCCATAGTGAACAACGCCTGTGGACGCTACCGGGTCCCAGTACAAGCTTCTCCAGGGCCTGTCTGTGTTCGGGACTTCTTCCGAAGCTCTCGCGGGTTCATCCCTTGAATGTAAGGGTAGTAGGTGCATCGTCGGAGTGCGGGAGCCAGAAGCTGTGAGGTCTGGAACGTTCTTAGCATGAGCTGGATGATGGTGCGAGCCCAGCCCTCTGCCCCGGAGTGCGCTGCTCCTGCATTTGTTTCCACTTGGTTCCCAAAACACTTCAGCGTGAGGGGCCTCAGGTGTCCATAGTGACCCCGGCTCAGGACTCACCCATCCTCACTGTCCTTCCGTCCTTCTGTAAAGCACTTCTTTCTTCTTTCGTATGGGCTTTTTGGGGTTCTCTCAAAATAATCTTAGTTCACAAAGTCCTTGTCTCATCTTTTTCTTTTTGGTGAATCCGAATTAAAATACCCTATTTCCATCAGAAAACATTCTCCCAAGTCAGCTTCCCTCTTCATTTTATCTGATGTTTCAATGTGTTGGACTAAGTCAGATTGAGATATGTTTACACACACATACAGTTCGTAACATAATGGAAATCGTAATTATGGGACATCTCCCCCCCTCTAAATTATTTTTATTAGACAAGCTATATTTTCAGGGTTATTATTGGAAGTGTTAATTGGTTAGCGCATAATCCATTTTATTATAGCTTTACAGGGGAAAATGCTAAAAGTAATGTATTATTTTTATTCCCTTTGCTTTAGCCCCCCACAACTATTGAGAACCGTTTAACCTCTAAGTTATTAAGATTTTTTTTTTCTTCAGAGATGACAATGTCTGATGATTTCTGTGTCCTTAGGGCAAGGGTAAATCTTGGTGCGCAGCCTGAACCAAACAGATAAATATAATTATTATTTCTGTATATTTGATGATGAAAGGGTTTCAGGCTCCACAGACTGATCTTCCCGTCGCCAACTGCATCCTGACGAAATTTTGATTAAAGGCTCACTGAAGTAGTTTATCAGTATTTGTTTGGTTTCAGGAAGTAAAATATGTGAGCTCAATGTGAATGACAGACTACATCCATCGAGAACATGTGTCTCATCAGTCTGGGGGACTCAGAATCTTTGCTGTAGATAATGTATGAGGAAGATATTTTTCCTTTCCAGATTTGCATGAGCTCAATAGTCCTCTGATTCCAGACGTGTTATGTTCTGTGGTAGCTTTCCGTGCTCCATATTCGTCCCACACATGTGAATCTGCTGGAATACAGACATCACTTGAAAAATAATTTAAACCCTTCAAATTCCCTGTCTGGAAAATGTTTACACAATTTGTAACAGAGAAACCCGAACTGCTGCTGAAGAAAGCCAAAATATTTTGCTGACTTTTTGAAGGGATCATTTTTAGACAAGGAGGGAAAATGGATCTTGATAAAAGGGCAACTATGGAGTGAAAATGCATATTCTGATTTTAAGCTATTGCAGAAAATTGTAAGCAAATATTTTATTTGTTTTTTTTTTTTAAGCTAAAATGGATGTTTTAAAGGAGGTGGGCTCTGAAAATAATCAAATGTTTTCTCCCTAGGTTTGAGAGAAGGTGGGGAGGGGGAGATGCAGGGAAGGAAAAGGGGAGAGAGATGGGAAATGAGAGAGAGAGAGAGAGAGAGAGGAAGAAGGAAAGGAGTGAAGGGAAAGAGAAGGAACATACAGGGAGACACAAGTGCATGCATGCATGTGCGCACACGCACACACGCATGCACACACACACACACACACACACACACTCAGTGGGCAAAGAAAATAGGGTACAAATAAAACCTCTTAGGAGGATTTCCAGAAGTCAGTGATTACAGAGCAATGATTTTGTTTAGATCTTTCCCTAGATTGAAGCATTAATACACACACACACATACATACAAAAAACAAAAACAAAAACCTTCTGATGAGTTTCAGATATTTAGATGTACAAGAAATTTGAGCCATTTACTTTAATGAAGATTACGAACATTAAAGATGTGAGTCTTTTTATTGTACCGTTATTCTCATGAACCTGAGCCTGGATGATTTTGCATGTACACATGTGTATAAGTGATTACAAAATAGAAACAACACATCAGAGGTGGATGTCTCCATTTCTTCCTGAGGAGCAAAATGGAAAGATGCAAGGATATTCACCCTCTATTGTAACTTTGGTAGTTTTCTAAATTGCCTGTGATAAGGCAACTTCTTTGTTCAGATCCTTTAAATAACACAAACAGACAACATGCAGAACATTTAGAGTGAAGGCTGACAGGGTCTTTTCAGATGATGGGGCTTGGAGGAAAATAATAATAATAATAATACAAAAACAACCTATAAAAGTGAATTAGAAAGAAAATACCTGTCTCTAGTCTTTAGAATCTTGAACTTTTCTACATTTACAATATAATGTTTATATTTTGAAATGGTGGATATGTCTTTTTTTCTTTTATTTCTTTCTTCCACTAAAAAAAATCACAGTGCCTTCTATGTGTGGAATAAGAACACAGCAAGGCAGATGATAGATGCTACAGTTATTTTGAAAATATGTATTATTTGGTGAAATAGTGAGTAATGATTTGAGTCCATTGTGTGCCTTTATATTTGGACACTTCTTTAAAAGTGAAGTTTTGATCTGATGGACTATAATAACTTCCTCAGAGAGCATATCCCTCTCTGATGCTGAATTATTAGGCCTCCAGAACAGTTATGGTTTATTGGGTAAATAATAGTCTGACTGTCCCGAGGCCGAAGTTATAGATGGCCCAATGTATATGTTAGCTGCCTACAAATCTTCACATAATCTTATTGAAAATAATTGCCAGAGTATATAAGTTGAAGGGGCAATCAGAGATTCCCTTTGCATAAGTGTACCCTCTACACTTTTCAAGGCCTATCCTTCTTCCTTTTTTTATTAGAGATTGATAACAGTTCTGAGAGGCTGGCATTGCAGGCTTGTTTGCCAGAAGTGTGCCCTGACTTAGTGTTACATAAACCCAGGTTTGGCGCTCGCTGTGTAGAAGCTGTATGTGTAGGTGTGGACACTCCTTTGCTGAGCAGTGCTCCCCTCTTGCAGACTTGCTAACACAGGTAGTCACAGGGCCAGGCGGTTCAGTTTAGCATGGGGCTTAAAAGTTAGGGAGACTGATGCTGGTGTTTAAGGTTTGAAACAGATGGCAAGGATATGCCTTGCAGCCACAGGTATAAGAGGTGTGAACAAAAGATAGAGTGAATGATTAAATAAAGCCATTTATTGTAGTAAAAGATATAGTCCCCATTATTTTCTCTCAGAATATGCCCTTTTTGCTTAGAACATGCTAAACCCATCATTCTTGCCACTTTCTGAAGCAGTTCTGGAAATCTTCTTTCATGTGTTTAGTCATGCTCTTGTGGGTGCCTCAATGACTAAATCAATCTAAAAGGTTTAGAGCAATATCTATCAAATAAAAACATCATGACATGTCCTCATTCACCTTATTCACTGGCACCTGGTAACTCCTGGTTCTTCCCCACAGTCAAAATGGCCATGAAATATAAGTACTTTGAAATCATTCAGGATATTGAGTCAACCAGGACAGTCTAAAGACACTCAGAAAAGAGGACTTCTGCAACTACTGCAAGGATGAGGGGCGAGTGATTTTGAAGTGATTATTTTGAGGAAGTCAGTGATGATATGTCTTTTACTGTCATTGAAGTTTACTTTAAACATTCACCATAACTTTTGGAACTTAGCTTGTAGAACTAGGGGTCCTCCCTTGTAGAACCAGTTCAGTAATATCTTCAGCAGTGCTTTTCAGCAAATGGCCACAAATGTGTATTTTTGGAAATTAGTTTATTTAAAAACAATGACAGCAACAGAAATTTTACAAAGTGAATTTTTTTTCTAGGAACTTAGACTGAGGTCTTTCAAAATGTGTTAGAATGTGACCAGGTATGAGTGAATTAATTAAAAATCACTGAAGTGAGTCCCAACTAAATATTTAAAGATCTTATTCTATTTTGCCTTTAATTTTCCTTATATGTTCTCATCAACAACATTAGGGTGGGTAGGGCTATGGGAAAAACTGAGAATTAAGTTGTGTCTTATACTGGTACAAATCCCCATGATGGAGTGCAATCATGATGCATATATGTAATGTACCAATAAAGATTTAAAAAAAAATTAGGTCTGAAATATTTGTATATAGTTGGAAGTTAAATATGTATTGATTTACTAGTATATACAGGTACTTAGCTAGATGTATTTTCCCAAAATTTCTGCTTTTGTAGAGCTTATGTAATTAGATCAGACCCACCCAGTTGATCTGCCTGTTTTAATGTCAACTGATGAGAGCTTAATTCCACTTGTAAAATTATTTTATAGACATAGGTTAATGCTTGATGGAATATATTTTAAAAAGGACCAGGGATCATAGGGATCCATCTTATAAATTGAACTATCAAACCTGCCCCAGTGAAGCTTAAAATATCTTTAAAAAGACAAAGCAAGGGTGTAAAGATATAGCATTGCAGGCAAAATTATAAAAGTCACGGCAGATGGATATACCAGATATTTTAGAGGATTCAAAAGAGGGAAGAGCCACTTTTGAAGGAAAATCTGCAGAAGTTTCATGAAAAGGATTGTGAAGGGTAAGAGGTATTTCCACTTATAGAGACAAGAAAAAGGTATACCAGGAAGAGATAATGGCACAGAGATAGGAAAGTGAGTTGAGGGAAATGGGGGAAAGTGGAAGGATAAATGGTTGGCAGCACCAAAGTACTGTCGGTAGATCAGGAAAAATACTTGCAATGTGAGAAACGTCGCTTTTGCTTGAGAGGGACTTTGAAGTGTAACTAATCTGCTGCTAAGGTGGCATGAGTGGGCCATCACTGGAAGCTATCAAACATAGAAGAGATGCAGTAGGTGCTTTAGGTAATTGGTAGTAGAACAGAGGCAATTAAAGGTTGAGTAGAGACTTTGAGAAAAATTCCAGAAAATAGTGTAGAAAGTATAAGACCCTGCTTCAGTTTACTAAGGAAAGTAAGAATGCAAAAAGATAAATGCATGTGATGACTCTGAACTTCCAAAACAGATCAGATACATATGCATATATATAATATATATTATATATACTATAGTATACATATAATATATATTATATAGTATATATAATATATATACTATGTATACTATAGTATATATATTATATATATATGGAGAGAGAGAGAAAATGGGAAATTGACATCACTTTGAGGTTGCTCTCATAATGTCCCAGAGACTGTTTGGTCTCTAACACTACAGTAAATTGGCCAAATGTGGAACTGTATGGCAGTGGAAAGATGCTAAACTGCTGAATACTTGCTAGTAGTGATACTTAATGTCTCAAATGGTATTATTTTGGATAGTTAGTGACCAAAGACATTGTATATATGAGCTAGTCCTGTGGTCAATTAAGATGGTTATTAGTGTCATAGGCATGAGGGCCACCTAGGAGATGAGTAAATTATACTTTTGGATGTATCTGGATAATAAAAGAATTGTACCATTGGGATATGTATTTAGTCCTTTACCCCTTCCTTCCAGTGCATTATTTTACTCTCCCAGCCTCTTTGAGCTATTCCTCTTTGCTCACAATGCTGTTTCATTACCATGCTTCTGCCTTCAGGTCTCCTGACTGTGGACTGAATCTTCTCAAGCCAAGAGTCAAAGTGAACTTTTAAGTTATGAGTGTTGTATATTGTATTCTAGTGAAGGAAAAGCTGACCAATACCAGAAAGAGTTAGTAGAACTTGTCAAGGTACAAGGGAACCAAGTATCTGCTAGAAAATTCACATACAATTCAGAAATGCAAGTCAGTAAAACATGTAAGTGTCATGAGTTCAAGTGTGGAAACACAATTTTTAGGAGATCTCATTGGATACATTGGAAGTAGAACTAATATTGATCTTGTGGTCTGGATGGTGTCAATGTAGTGCTATATAATAACCTCTTTAGAAACAAATCGAACCATGTATAAGATGAGGATGTTACTATGACATTTACAATTGAAAGAAGAGTAAACAAGTTTAAACTGTTTATTAACTTCCTGACTTTTATAGGATAGTTAAGTCAGTACTTTCTGGCAGGCTGGTAGGAATATAGTTCTGTCCCTTATAAAAGTAATGCCAAATCTGTATCCACAGAAATTTGAGGGAGGGCAGTAATAAAATGTTAGAGATATGAAAAGTCTTGTAAAGAGCTGTTAGTGAAGAATAGAAAAGGCAACAACTTCATGGAAGGGTAGATGCGCTGCTTTATGTGTTGTAATCTGGTGACTCTGTGCTTGCTTTGGAAATGGGAGAGAAAGAACCAGTAAAATTAGAGAAGATGAGGATTGTGGAGGGGAGATAAAATGATATAAACTGTGGAGGATAGCACTAAAGGATGAGCTAGAAACAATGAGGAGGAAGAAAGGGAGATCTTCCTGTGGAAAGAGAGTAATGGCTGTGGTATATAGTGCACACCATACTCCATCAGTGATGTTTTCCATCTAAAAATAACAAATACAGTGGACCTGTGACTTACAAACTAAATTCGCTCCCGAAGGCTGATTGTAACTCAAATTGGTCAATTGAAGACTCAAGATCCTCTACACAGCCTTTAAAAATCTCATGTATGCAGGCAGAGCTCAGTGTCCTGAGAGAGACATTGGCCCAGAATTTCTCAGTTAACCCCACACAGGAAAGGATGTTGTAATGTTCATTCTAGTTCTCTTGAAGGGTTAAATCTATATCTGAGCCCATCTGAGAGCACAAGTGACCAATATTCAGATTATAACTTGGTTATGAATTTGGTTATGACTTGGTTCATGAATTTTAATTTAAATTCCATTTGTAACCCAGGTAAAGAGCTGTTAGTATGTCAGGTCAGTCTTAGCTTGAGGATCTACTGTCCTTTAGGAAACTTGCTTTTAAAACTACTTATATAACCAATAAATATGTTATTTACTGTTCTTATTCTTATACTAATATATAAGTTTAGGATTTAGGTTTCGGAACCTTTTCTCCAAGTCTTTTATTGGCTGGCCCTTGTAATATGAAGGGTAGACAGATGACATGGGGTTTTCCTTAATATTCTAAATAATTGTTTCTTGCCTACTTCATGACCTGGAATATAGCAGTAAACCCCAACTAAGCCAGATAGATCAGAATGCCAAGTAAACAGCGCTGTCAGAGTTAGGACAGAAAGGAAGAGGTAAGATGACAGGAAGAAGGTGAAGTAGAAGCTCAGCTGGCAGAGGACCTGTGGGATAAGGAAAAGGTCAATGTCACACCCAATGCAGAGCATGGGGAAGGAAAGCCACAAATCGTGGGGATAATGTAAGACACTCAAACATTCATCTAATTACTGAAACATGTTTTTTCTCAGATCTGAGATGTTCCGGCTTAGTTGTGAAGTCGTAAGTGACAGGATACTCTTCAGCATTCCAACAGGCCCTTCAGGACTGTCTACCCTTTCCTTTCTTTATGGACACCTTTGCTTGTTTAAACAAAAATAATTCTTCTCTTTTGAACTTTTTCAAATGCCTTCCATTTCTTCTTGAAATGCCCTCTTAGTACCATCCTTATAGCATTTCTTTATGCCCAGGGTTTCTAAAATCTGTCCTTCCCAAGTTATATTATCAGAATCACGAACCTTTCTTCAACTTGCTTTTCCAGTCTAAGTACCATGGCATCTTCCTGCCTTGCAATTTCCAATAGGCACTTCGTATTTTGATACACATGATGACACTGTCAGAATCTTTATAGATGTGGCTTTAAAATGTAAGTTCTAGTCTTAGCCAGTCTTCGCCATTGTAAATGTTTGGAGCATGTTTAAATTCCTGACTTGAGATAGGCCTTGTAATATATATAAGAAAAGTATTTTATTTAATGTATATTTCTTGAATGCTCACTCTCTTCCTAGGATGACAGTATGATAATGCTGTGTGTGTGTGTGTGTGTGTGTGTGTGTGTGTGTGTGTGTGTGTGTATGTGAATGTACAGGATTGGGACCCAATTGGACAAAGGTTTTCAGGAAAGAGACAAACCTGGTAAAGATGAGGGTGGACGCCCTGTAACAGGAGTCCATGGCTGAGTGGGAGTCCAGGGCCAGAAGCATCAACTTAGCCATATCTGCTGAACAGGACAGTGGAGTAGACTGACTAGTCTGTATGAGAACAGATTCAGACTATTTAGCAGTTTTGCACAGTGCCTGACACTTCAGACTGACAGTATAATTTCTTACTGAATTAAATTATGCCAATTTGTGTGCAGTGAATACAATGTCTTGTAGTGTTTTGGCTGCACTATTGGGGTTAGGGAGAGTCTAGAACCTGGGTAACCATTGGGCTGCTGTACATACTCTGATGTACAGTGGTAGAGATCATAGGGATATGGGTGGCTTTATGTCTTTGGATATCTGATAATGTTACATATCTTGAAATGATCTTAATTACATCTGTCATTTGAAAAACCATACAGACCTTGTAAAAGGAAATGGATAACCAATGGGCCTCTTAACTGCTGCTGGAGACAAAAGAATGGAAAATATAGGACCTGAGTGAAGAAAAAACCTCCTTTCCACATATACCTGTTTCATGTGTCTTCAACTGTCCAAGTTGGATTTTGCCCACTACATTCTGTGATGGGGCTTCTGTGGATGTGAGGGGATGGGGTGGTTTCCCTAACAGAAATCTGAGGAGCCAGGGTGCTCTGCAGCGAAATGAGGTCACAAGAAGGACCTTGTCCAGGCTGGAGAAAGATTAGTTTTGCTCTGACCTTGCTTTCAGATCAGCCCTTTTATGGAGACAGTGGACCGATAATGCGGTAGACGGACTTCAGGAAGTGAGAAGAAGGCTTTGCTGCGCCTTCTCGGCAATAAGTGAGGCAGTAGGACAAGGTTGTCCATGCCTGGAAATTCTAAAGCTAAAGATGTCAGAGCTGCATTTCATGCATTAGGCTATTATTCTGTTCGGTATTTACTTCCTTCTGTTCTTTTTGCTTATTAGCATCTTGTTTCCTATTTTGTTTGAGTGAGGCTTTGAGAAATCGAAGAAAAAAGTAGGTTTCTGTGCTTGGTCTAAAACATGATATTTGAGCCTGTCTTGACCATTTTAATAACAGTTCTTAGTGTGAGTCCAAAAGGAAAGATGCCAAGAGATGAGTGTGAGTGTGAGGCTGTGAGCTGCAGGTTTCCTTCCTTTGTGAAGTTCTCTTTGGCACTGTGAGAGGCTGATGTGTTTAAATGGCATGTGTATATACATGGATGTCTTTCTCAGTCTGAAGGTAAAAAGGGGGAAGAGAGCAGGTTCAAATGTGACTTGATATTTGTCCTGTTAAGAGAGATAATGGTGCAGGAACTGTGCTGAGGCACTCACGAAGGACAGACTCAGTGGGAAAGGCAGGTTCCATTTTAGGACTGGGGAAGAGCAGGTGTTTGGCCTATGAGTGCGATTGTCTCGGAGGCAGCAGGATTCTGTTTAATCTAAGCAAAGGTATAGGATCAGGAGGGAGAATGCAAGTCTCTGCCAGATAGAGGAGGCGCACAGCTATAAACCCACATGGCGATTGTTGCAAAAAACAGAATCAGTCACTGCAAGGCAATGGGAGAAGAGGAACTTCTGTTCAGAGAGGGATAATCAATGCAAAGGTATTATAATATGTGTTACTACTGTTAAAATAATGGATGGATCTATTGGTTCCACGGTCACCTTCACATGGCTGCTGGGCATTTTTACTTCTGCTGTTCTTGGAAACACTTTTAATTATGTTACTGTCTGACATACAGCAAAAATTTATTTAGTGAACTCCATTGTTCCTTTGGAAGCTTTTTATTTTCCTGAGACAGGTGTATTTAGTTGGAATGGTTATTCTTAAGGGTAGTATGATGTCATATCTGACTAATGTGTAGTATAGTCTTTCTAAAATTCTGATTCCTTAAAATCTGGCAAATTTTGCCCTCATTCAAGAGAACTGAATGATTTAACGTTTGGAATTGGAGGAAGGAAATAGTTTTCTTTTCAACACCACAAAATCCATGAATATTACTAATACTATTAAGCTTTTTTCTTTCTTTTTTCCCATTCAGTTTATCTGGAGAAACCCTGATTTGCATATGTTTGCATTTATTTGCATGTTTGATTCAAGTAACTTGCAATTCCAAGTATATAAGATGAAACAAATTATCTCTTTTAACCCAATATATGTCTTGTCTAACACCATGTGATAGTCATGGAGAATTTAGGAAGGGGAAGGCTACACATTCAGGCTAGCATCTTGGCTTTATCTGTTGAGGATAGAAAATCACAAGAGTCCTTAGAAAAAATCAAATTGGGCAACTGCTTCCCCAGTCGTGGGTGCACAGAACGTCCTCTAGTTGAACAAAGGAATTGTAGAGGGAAATTTTGAGAGACTGCCATGCGTAAGCAGAGTCCCAGTCTGGTCCAGACAAGGCTTGTCCTTGGTCCTCTGCTCTTGCTATTACTACCTTCCTTTCATGGGTCCACAGGCATTCAATTTAAATCAGATCTACAGTGTAAAAGCATTGCCTCGGTTCACACTGTGTGCTTACCTTATACATTTTGGAAAAGAAAAAATTTCCTAAATCCTTTCCTTGGTAATATTTACTATGGTTTTGGTTCTGTATTCATCCAACGGTAGGGGAAAAGGTGCTCAAACAGGTTTTATGTTCTTGGAAAAACTCCTAACTTTTATTTCTTTTTAAAGGTAGGTGGTTTTGGAAACACGACATCTAATTCTTACATAGGACAGCTTCTGTGCCTTCACTTGGGGCCACTTCTGAGATGGCCTTTCCAAGTTCATTAGCCACTCACCACATGTGCCCATCCTTCATATAATGGGCAGCTGAAATGCATCGGCCGGCAGGTGGCGTGTTTTTAGTAATAACGTAAGCATTGATTTTAGACTTCTTGTGAGAAAATGAAAGTAAAGTTTGTTACTCATTTTTTAAAGAAAGTGATTGCATGGTGAAATGAATATATTCAGATAAATACAGTATTTACATGACTTATTTTTGTTTCCTATTATTTTCTTAGTGTGGCTGCTGGAAAAATTGAAATTACCTATGTGGTTCACATTTATGTTCATGTAATATTTCTATTAAGCAGCACTGCTTGAAGAGAAATTTCATTCCTAATCCTGAGGAAGTTCTTCAATAAAACCAGAAAGGAGACTAAGTTTTGGAGTGGGGTTGGGGAGTGATCCTCACCCTTGACCTGCGCTGTGGGCTGTTTCTATTTGTAAGGAAAATATCCAATGTCTTTGTAATGGGGATCTTGCTTAGCCTAACTTTCTCCTGTGCCTCTGATGTTACTGAATGCAGAGATAAGAGACTGCCAGTATCCTCAGCTTGAGGCCTATGTGAATAGATTTCAGTTGAAACAATTTCTTCTGATGACTAGTAAAAACTAATTAGGTTTTGTCATCTATTCACTTGGAATTTCGTCTCACTGAATCCTTGCTATTCTCTTTAACCTACTTCTAGTTGGCAAATCTGTACTGTCATGTTAGGGTATGCTTTTTTGCTTAAATTAACTCCCAAATAATGCAGCATAACAGTTACAGGAGAATAGGTGGGGGAAAGTTTTCACTTTTTTTTTAAATACAAGGCTGATTTTTATTATATTACCAGAGAAATAAGTTAGATTGCTCTGGCAGTCTCAATAAATCACACATGAAGTCATCTATTTTTTTTCTAAATTAAATTTTTATTTAAATAAAAGTGTTATGTTTGTATTTGAGCTGACAGCTAAATCTGATAATTAGAGTGCATGAAGTTGGCTTTGATTGGCATTGTAATTGGATTGTCATTGGGCTGAGAACCTATTATCTTTGGATCATGCCCCATGAAATCTGTTGAAGAAACTTTGCTGCCAGTCATTAGAGCCACCATCTTGGCTTACAAATTAGGTTTGAAAGGCTTCTTACCACTGGGAATGTAATTTAAACCACTGCAATTGCACTTCCATTAATTAAAATTATATTAAAATTATGGTTCATTTTCTAAATATTTTTTTCATATTTTATTAGACATACTTATTACTAAATGTTTAACAAATTACATAGCAGTGCTTAGTAAAATTATGTTTTATAGATAATCCATCTCTTCAGCACATGTTACTCAGCATCAGTGGAATTAGTCAGTGTTCATCATTAAAGGATATACTATTTATGTTTTTCATTATAAGTTTCATAAAGGAACATTTCCATTACTTCAATATAAAATGCAGTACCAACAATGTCTACTGTAAATTAAGATCAGTCCTGCCGATAAAGAAATACGCGGCTTTCAGAGGATATCGTCCTTTGTGGTCATAGTTTTTCCTGCCTTAATTTTTTTCTTTTCTAAAACAATAGAAGCTTGTAAAAGATAGAAGGCTCTTTTTTTCCCCTTTTCTTTTCTTTTTGGATAGAAGCTTTAAAAAAAAAAGCACACACGCCAAAAATCTATGCTGTTCTTTATTCCTATTATTGTCTGCTAAAAGCAGATCAGAGCTGATTAAGACAGAAAAGGAGCTTGTGAGGACTGAGAATAAGAATGAGGCAGGGGATGGAGTGAGGCTGGTTTCCTCTGGCTGCTGGAGAAGAGGGTGTGTCTGCCCTGGCCCATGATTCACCCCCTCTGACGCTGGCCCCCAGTGCACCCCGCAGGCCAGGCCCTGATGGGCAGCACCATTGCACAGCACATGGCATGTGGATGTGTAGCGCACAAGAATATATTTTCTCAGGTGCTGAACCAGGTAGAGGCTCTTGTACTTGTTTCTTTTGTATCTGTCCCTTCCTTTTCTTTTGTAATTCTTTTTGTGATTGTTCAGGGCTATCTTCTCTCAGGTTTTTGGTTGCAGATAACTTTGGTGTAGTATTTCTTGCAATCTGTATAAAATAACTTTTATATTTAAAAGTATAAAATAAATTAAAATTTCAAATTTACTCTAATTTTATTTACTTATTTTAAGATTAATTTATTGATTTGTTGACATATATAATGATAAGAGGTATATAATATATGTAATAGAATAGGGAATTTGTATCTTTGCAGAATTCATTTTGAGTCTTTTTTCCCTAAGGTTTAGACTGTATTGTCTATCTAGACTGCCCTGTACCCTCCTGAGGACAATTCCCCACTATAATTGTACGTGCACATACTTCCATTGTTGCGTCTCTTCCTGTTTCTGGTGTTTTGCTCAATATCTGACCATAATAAATGTTCAGTGAAGCTGAACTGACTCAAAAGTCTGCTTCTGAAGGAAGGGAAGGAAAAGCCAAGTCCCAGGCAGGGCACAGTAACTCCTGTGAAAGTGGCGGTGAGCCGCTGAGGAAGCACCTGCCTGGCTTCCTGGGTTCACGACCCCATGTGACATTTTTGCAGGTTAAATCTGCTCTCTCAGCTCCCTTTCCTTCAGAGCAGGATACACGTAGGATCAGATAAGAGAAAGTTCAATATTGTACTGTTGCCAAATAAGTAGCAAAGCTGAGACTAGACCTTAGACTTCTGCGTCCGATGCTGCTTTTCTTGTTTCCCCAGTGGGAAAGGAGACTGCAAGACAATAAGCAACGAGGGTAAAAATATTGATAGGGCTGTGCAATGCTTTCTGGAACTAGGTTCGAAAGAAATAATCCTATGAGGAATTATTTAATCACAGCCAGGTTTTACTGGCTGCTCCAAAGAAGCCCATCACACCACTCACCACTTTTCATGTATATATATATAAATGGATATATATATAAATATATATAAATATATATATAAATGCATATATATATAAATATATATAAATGCATATATATATTTACTTAAGTTTCAGAACACTCAGATGAGATATGTTCTTACAGTTACTCCCCTTGAAACAAATGGTGAAATGAGGCATGGGAGGATTTTGTACAAATGTCCAAAGGTCCAAATTAGACAGCCTTTTTGGGTTGAGACCTGTGTCTGTACTGGGAGCTGAGACTCCACTACTGTGCTCATACCCCAGTTACTGCAGTGCTGCCGCAGAAATGAGGGCAGCGATCTGAGGCTGGCACCCGGGAACTGTGGAGGGAAATCTTGTACTAACTCTACACATGTTGCTTCAGCTACATATGATGAGTGCTGGATGATTGCTGCAATAAAATTGAAATCCATAAAATACTATTATATCACTTTATAAATATCTAGAGGAATTACAGCTCAGATTTTTTTCTTTATCTGGATTTTTTGTGGTTTTTTTTCTGCTATGAACAATGTTGTATTTTTTTTTTTTTGGTTAAAGTATATGGTTTGGGAGTATGTCTAGAACTTTTGTAATATTCACATGGCATCAAAGTATAGGCAATGGATGTGGGCCCAGGTAAAGAGTGAATTCTTCTATTGTGTTTTCTTCTCCTATTGCTCCCTGATCTGGCCTTTCTAGTCTCCCTGACCCTCAGGTGCTGTGATGGGTATTTTCAACTCAGTGGGGTCTCAGGGGGTCAAGGTGTTGTGACCACAGACTTGAAATGTTCACTGTGGTTCAGGCAGTAGAACTTGTACAGGATTCAGCATCATTTTACTAAGTAAGAGCGTGGCTTTGGAAGAGGAACCAGGGCAGGTACATTTTGAGTAGCTTTGCACAAAGCTGGGCATGAAGAGCTTGAGGTAGAGCAGAATGGAAGCTATGGGCCTGAGCTCAGAACTGATGGAGGATAGAGAAAAAAGCCCTTCTCTTGTGGGAGAGTCACTTACTGTCCTTCTTTTGTAACCTCGATGGGAAAATGATTTGCAGAAACAAAGGATGCAGCTAGGAAATCCAGAAAGAAAGGACAAAGGCAAGAGCATGTTTTCTGGGTTGGACTCCAGGAAAGGAGGCTCTGTTCAGGCTCTTCACTGAGAGGGGCCTCAAGTACCAAGGCTCACTACTACAGTGGGCACATGTTTCCATCAGAGCAGAGCCTTGTGATCTGTCCGATCTCTCATACACTTGAGCAAAGGCAAAGTGGAACATTCAGAGAAGAATATGTCTTCTGAACTTAGGCATATGCTTGACATTTGCAGAGTCCAGTAAAATCTCATTTAAACAAAGGGTCAATCACTAAAATATCATCTACAATAGTTCCAGGATTTGGGAACTAGGACACATGGCATGCACATTTCCTTGAATGGGGAATCAAGTCAAAGAGTGCTGCTCATAAAATGCAGGCCATAATGGAAGTAGGGTGGGAGCCTGCAGGGTTGGTTATGGAAAGAGAACACAAAAAGGGCAACCAGAAGAGTGTACAGCCTTTTCCCTTCCCCAGTTATAGATTTCCAGTTGAGAAATAGCTGTCATCACCATGAACTCTAGAGTGCATGTGTATAATTTTTGGGTATTCTTAGAGTTTTAAGTTTTTAATTTTTCATGAGTTCACATTTACAGCATGACAGAATAGAATTCTGCTACTCAATAAGTCAGCAATCCTGTTCAGCAATTTTTATGCTGGATAACAGGAGAGAATTTCACATAGGAGTTATGAAGATGTGATTTGGAGCCGGGTCCTTTGAAGGTGAAACTCATTTTGCCATTTTTCTGTGTGACCAGGCTCAAGTTTTGTAAACTGTGTGTCTTAGAATCAGAATCCCCATCTGTACAATGGAAGCAATGATAGTACTAGCAGGATTTTAATAAGAATAACAAGCAATGAGACCTGTGGAGTGTATGGATTCATGTCCATCATTTAGGGATTCCTGTGTGTGAGAGCTATCACTGATGTCATTATTCCTGGACACTTGTCAGGGATCAGATCCTGAAGAACTTGCCAAAGATTTCTGAAATCTTGTACTGTTATTTTTCTTTATTTTATCCATTACATTGGACTGTATTACTATGGCCACCAGTATTTTTCTATCAGAATTTCTGAACTTCAGAGTTGTATTATTTAAAAAATACAGAGTCCTTATGGATTTTTTTATTCCCTAGGAGCAATAGTTACCTTCTTCCTAAGCAAGTCAAGACCTAGCAGAGCACTGCCTCTGAGGTGAAGCAGCCCACAGCGGGACTCCAGGGAAATCCTCTGAGTATAGTAAAAACCCTAAATTTCTTCCCTTCTTGGAAAATGAAATCATTGCTCTGCTTTAAAGGCTAACTTATTCAGGTATTCTGTGTCCAACACTCATATCTCAAAGGTAAGGACAAACAGCTAAATGTATAGCTCACAGAATATACACAGAATATCCTCCATAGCCTGCCCCCTATTTACATGAACTACTGAGATCTCACATGTGAATTCGATTTTTTAAAACAGATTTAACGTACTTCTCCCTGAAACCAAGAAAGAGTGTAGACTCTTTTTCCCCCTCAATTTGTGTTAATGTAGACATGAGCCTTTATTGGAAAAAGTAAAGACTAATGTGTATGAAACTTGGATTATATCCAACTGAAAATAAAAATGAGTTCAGATGCTTTCTTTGTTGGTTTTTCCCTCACATGCAGATTGTGCTTTTTGGTGAGGGAAATAATTAGTCATTTACAGGTTCATTATGTAGTGTGGTTAAACCTGACTTTCTCTTCTCTTTTGCTGGCCACTGAGAGACCTTTCTCAGTAGGTCCAGGTGGCTAATACGGCCTTTATATGTATGAACCTATGTAGTACAGTCTGTTTTGTTCCAACTCAGATGCCATTCTCTTTCAGATTTTGATTTTACATTTGGCGAGGAAGAGCTCACATGTCATTCATTTTTCACTTCTTTGTACAGGATCTCTAAATGGGACGTCCATTCTCTGTTCAACCTCCTACAACAAAATGGCACATTGTTATTTAAAGCAAAAGCTTTATAGATTAGTTTTTGAATGTAATATTCATCTCATGAATAACTAATAACATAAAATAAAGAACAATGAAAATGCAAATTTTCTGCACATATACAGTAGCAGCACTATGAATTGCCCTCTGGAGTTGGTGGAAGGTAGGCAAAAGCCAGTCAAATTCCTAATCCTACCTAGTCTTTTGAGTTGTTGAGACAATATCAGAATTCTTCCCTTTTAGGACTCATTATTGAGGCATGAAAAAAGAGATTGGAATCTGGGAGAGTTTCAATCCTTTTATTGGCATTATTAATAAACAAGAATTGGCAGGAGCTAAACTGATTGGCACATACATCTGGAACAACAGAAATAAATAAAGTTTCAAGATGGGAGGAAGGGTTTTTGCTAGAAGAATTTTTAGTATAAAATAACATGTGTGTGAGGATATCTTCAAATGGAACCAAACGTCAAATAGACCTCTCTAAGTAGCACTTGTAGGGAATCAAAAGGGGCATGCAGATGTCTTTCTGAAAGATAGACATGCCTTCCTTTTATTCAGAGGAAGAAAAGAAAAATAATTTTAGGGAAATAGAGTTGGCATGTACTTCCCAAAGCTATGGAAAAAATAGAAAGAAAGAACACTGCCCAAGGAATCTCACCAAGGAATTGTCTTATCATTCGAAGAATATTACAACCCCACACACACATACTCTCTGCTGGATTGGCCCCTGCAAAGATACTCATAGTAAAGAAAAAGATCTTTAGTCTTTGAAAATTTAACATTGATATACACAACCAAAGTTTTATCTTATGTATACAGTAAATTAGTTTTAGTTGGTACAGAGTGAGCATATACCAAAAGCACTGAAACATTTTTCTTTATATAATTTGCTGTCCCCTCACACTAAACGTACTTGTGATACATACAATACAGTTGGAGAAAGAGTTCAGAAAGAGGGATGATGAGGAAAGGCTGGATTTTGCTTCCTTCACTAGAGTCTCTTTGCCTTGGATTTTAGTGGTGTTTGCATGTTATCAGTTTGGTAAGAATCCATCCCACAGTCTCAGAATAAGATGTGAACGATGAGATTTAAGTGATACTGGGTATAAGATTTTATAAGATGTCAAATTATATTCATTTCTTTTCCTGGTGAAAGAGAAATATAAAACCAAAGCCCTGAGAAGGCCATTTAAAAGCAACAGTCCCCACCGATAGCTGACCCAGATGCCACATAGCATGACATCACAGTCGCACTCTGCATAGTGAGCTCCTGCGACCCTAATGCAGAGCTCCTTGGCTGCCAGCCACAGACTTCCAGGCCAAACTCCACTTCTTGTGACCACTCCAGACTTGCCACTGGCCTAACCGATGGCCTGTGTACCCTACTCACCTATAGTTGGGCTTCCCTGTTCCTCTGAATCACCGATGGACACATTGCATTGGAGAATTTGGTAGCACACATGAAACTTCTACCCTGATTCCTGTATGGCTTCTATCAGTTCTGTACAGCAAGTTGTACTCAAGTTCTCTTAGTAACACAGGAGAGTAAAATTCTCAGTCCATGCCAAATCAACCCACAGTCAGTGTGCCGTTTCATTTTATTTTAAAGATGCATGGGAAATTTGCATTGCACTCCATAATATGTCTGTTTTAATTTCTTAAAGTACTTAACAACCACCCCCTGCTTAACATGCTTAACAACCATGACCGCAGAGTTTTAGAGAAAAGTGATATTTACTGTGGTCCCCAGCCAGCAGGATAAGTAGGGACTGGAGTGGTACAAGATCAGTTTCTGAGATTTTCTTTTCTTTTTCTTTTTGTAGGAAAGTGTTTTTGGGTGGGATAAGGTGACAACCATGTCAGGTAATGAATATAGAATATATGAGCTCAGACAGTAAGAAAATTTCTCGTCGTTTTATCTGAGCAGAGGTCATGGGCAGTCACTTTCACTTTCCCATAGCAACTCTATGCTTAAGGCACCTTTTATAGGAACAGATTATCTAACTCTTCTTCAAATCTTCTACCTGGTGGCTATCTCTGAATGGATTTCTAGATCAAGGAACCCTACCGAGTCCTAGCCCTGGGCAAGCAAGGGCACTAATTACATGTCTACCCATCTCTCTACTGCCTCCCAGAACAAAGACTTGAAACAGAACTTACATTTTTTTTCCTACTTCATGTACAACTTACCTGAATTATGTGTATAGTAAAATAGGTCACTCTCAAACTTTTGTACTGTACTGGTAGTAAACTAAGTCATGACTTGTGGTCTTACCTTGTAAGTATTCTGAGCACAGAACTGTGTCGAAAGAAGGCCTGAGTTGAAAAATACTACAGTGGAATCCAGTGTGACAAATTTATTCCTAACGGGTGGCTGTCAATAGTCCTTATTCCTGAGGACCCACAGAACTTCCTCCCCAAAGTACATTTTAAAAATGTAAATGTCATTAGTTGTGGAAAGCATGGGACAGTGAAGGGCAAACATTCTGACCAAAGGGAAAATATACCAATTAAACGCATTATTGGCAGCCAGTAAGGTTGGAAATTAAACAATCTGCTTGTTGTAAGACATGGTGGGCCTGAGATCGAGATACAAAAAAGCAAAGTTCATTGACTTTCTTGAACCTGTGGCCTGCCTTTTGTATCAAAATATTCACTGGAAGTACTGTTCAGCAGTATTTTACTATCCTGAAAAGCCACGAAAGGGTTTTTCCTCCTCAGCCTATTAAAAATGTTCAGGGAATTCAAAAGAAAATCTCCGAATGGCAGGGGTAGTGGTCCAGCCAGGGCTTCACCTGCCTTTGAAGAACAGAACATCCATTGTTCATGAGAGCCACTGTGATACCAAATGCATAAAGCCAGCCGTCAGTGTAGTGTTGTGATTCGCATGGGCATTCCTAATGATTTCTAGAAAAAGAACAGAACAGAAGTCATAACTGTCCTCTGTCCCCACTTGTGACACAATGGGTGTTCCCAGGAAGATTGGGGCCCAGCTCATTTTCTCCTCTTTCCTTTTCATCCGTCTGCTTCCCTCTCACTGCTTTTCTTTCCTTGCTTTTTGTTTCTCTGGTTTATCACTGGCTCCCTCATCCTCCCACTCTTTGATACATATGAAACTTGAAATTCCTAACAGTCATTTCCTTCAGAGAAAGGATGTCACCTCCACAATGGAATGCCTCTGGAGCTGTATAAATAAATGTGCTGAAAGAGAGTCGATGGTTTCCCAGTAATTTTTACAGACAGCTCTGCAATCCAATTCTGGATCTCCAGTCAAACCATCTGCAGAGATAAACATCAGAAGTAAATTTGTATTTATGGGGGAAATTGTACCTCATCCTCAACCCAACATTGAATTTGAAAAATTTCCAGGTTTGGTTACATGTATACTTGTCTTTTAATGCTTTAGGATGTGTTTTGGTAAGTGGGACGAGGGCTAATACAAGTATTTACATTCCTTCATCTACTGGTGACTCAGTTTTGCAGAGTCATTTTGTATTTAGAAAAAAGAAGCATGATAATCTGGCAAGACTGAAAATTCAGCAGGAGTTTGAGTGAAGCACAAGGACTATCAAAGAGACTTTAAGTTCTAACTCCAGTATTTCTAAGTCTCGATAATGCCAACATAACGTTTTTCACCCTAAAGGGATTTTTTTTCATTTGTGGGGATCTGGGAGTCACAGATGCAAGACTGTTCATTCTAGCTTTTTCCCAGATTAATTCTAGCCAAGGAATGCAGGGTAGGGCAGGGAGTCTCAAGTGTTGTGAAAGCAGAGCATGGAGCTCTCTTCTTGCACCAGCGACTGGCTTTTTCACAGACACAGAAGTAGAACCTTTCCATTCTCCCACTCCTCACCCTGAAGTCTTGTGAGATTTAGGTAATCCCTGTTCTCACTTTGTGCACAGCTCTGGTGCACTTCATGCTGGCGCCAAATTGGACACAAGGGGGCACCGAAGTGCCACACATTTTGCCCTGGGACCTTTCTACACATGCAAATTTCTCAATAGAGAAAGCCAGGAACTCTGGCCCTTAGAAGTGGTCTTCTTCCCAAGCTTCCTCGGCAGAGGAAATGCCTTGGTGGTTGGAATCGGGGAACATTACCCATGGCTTGTGTTTGCCCCAGCAACCACCTTGGCCCCAGGTTGAAAGTATCCACCATGATGGTGGAAGCACCATATTATTTCTTTCCCTTTAACTAGTTCAACACTGAGTCATGTTATTATTAGAGAAAAGACTATATAAATCAATTTGAGAAGAAATTCTCTCAATTTAAAACTTGATACTTGGCTTTCTAACAATACGCTTTAAGGACTGGTGTCAGGGATACATTCTTAACCAGGAAATTATTTTTCTTTTAAATCTATCCATTTGCTTAAGGAGAGAGTCATTTGCTGGTTTATTCACTGTGTTTCATCTTTCTTCTTCACTTGAAAAGTGACGAACTGGCAGGGTTCTTACCACAACATGAAGAGCCATGGGATAATCCATGGGATGACAATAAAGTTATATGTTAGTTTCTCTCACTTAAAAGAAGGGGAATTTGACTATTGATTTCAAATTTTGTCTGGGCAGAAGAGCTTGCATGTTATTAAATGCAGTCAATTTGTGGTGAAATATTCTTTTTTATTTTTCAAGATAGATTGCTGATTTATTTTAGAATGGTGGGAAAATAAGTCTGTACCTGCTGAGTGCTGAAGAGAAGCATTTATTTGCTTTATTGATTTGGTCCATTTCTGTGAGATGTTTTCTATGTATTTTTCATTTGGCTCCAAAACCTGCTCACAAGTGGTCCTGGCTGCTGTGCCGCTTCAGTCTCCTGGAGAATAGTTCCAAAGATAGAATTTGGAATTTTCAAACTATTCTTCAGTCAGAGAAGCTTCTTGTCAAGGGAAGCTCCATCCTTCAGATATCAAAACAGAACTCAACCCTCTGCTTTCTTATTGGCCAGGCTCTCTCGCAGTCTGAAAGCATGAATGGTGGGAAAGTTTGGGCTCCCAATGTGGAACCTGCAGGATTTTATGTAAGAAACATGAGTAGATTGAGAGTCATGACCATCAAGATTAGGGACGTGAAGTTCTCAGAAACAATCCTTCCCGCCCTCAGTTCCTTATTTGTATCAGAGGCACTATGATTTAGATTTAAAAATGTCCCCCAGCGTCACATGTGTTTGCAATGTGCTTGGATCATGAGGGCACTGTGCTTCTCAGTGGAACAGTCCATTGATGGGGTTCATATCTGACTCTGCCAGGCAATAATGGAGTATGAGAAGAGATGAGTAACTAGGGGCAAAACCTGGAAAGGTACATTCTTGTCCCAGCTCCTCCGCTCCCTCTCTGCTTACTGCCTGCCACCACCTCGCCATAGAGACCTCTCTTCCACATGGTTTCTCCTGCAGAGCCAGAAACTTGACTCAATCCCATGGAGCCTTGAACCAAATAAAGATCTACTTTCAAATGCATCATATATATTTTTTCCAATGATGGGAAATCTGTCAAATACAAGAGGATGATTGTTCTTTCTTTAGTAAAAATTTCTTCAATTATTAAAAATACATCCTTTTTGAAAGACCATTCAGTTGTGATAAGAAGAATGTCTGATCCTCGATATTAAGTCTAATGAAATGTTATCTGTCATGGATAAACAGTATGTATACTTATGTGTAGACCGGGAACACATTTTGGAGTAAGTAAGCTAGATTATTTTGTAGGAGTTAGAATGATAAGTGATTTTAAAGAAATTTTTGATGTCCTTTAGATGCTTTGGGCCTAATTATTATTTTTCTGGCTGGTGAAGTTAAAATTTTTGACCACTAGATTTTTTCCAAGGTGCATTTAATTTTACCAGAGATAACCATTTGCACTTTATTTATGGAGGAAAGCAGGGTAAGACTTTTAGGTTTAGATTGGTGAGATAAACAACAAATTTTGCTGCATTTTAAATTATGTATAATAACTCTCCAGTTTTGAGAAAATAGACTGAGGACCTACTGGTGCTTTTGATTTCTTGGATAATTAGGTTGACAGAGTGAATTTGACAGACTCTATACTAAAAATAGGATACTAACCTGTACTAAAAGCAATGTAGTTTAAGCCAGTTAATAAACTTCCCATTAGCTGAATGGCCTGTTGCAGTGACACATTTTTTGAAAAATTCCCTGTGCTTATATATCAGAATTAAAAAGAATATACAGGTACTCATCTTTCAGAGTTGCACAATTAGTTCAAATATATGTAAAGTTAGTTAATCATATTCATCTTTGAGTGATGCATAAGATAGCTAAAGATAGTGGATCCAACCTACTTCATTTCCTTTGGGTGCCTAAAAGCAATGATACTGGGTTTTGGAAGAGAAAATAAAGTCAAATATAAGAGAATACAGAGATGCTGATTTTCAGACCAGAGGAAAAAGTTAAAGAAGTAACTTTGCTTTGAAGAGAGGTGGGTGGGAAGAACATTTCTTTGAGTAATGCTGGAGCTTAAATAATTTTCTAGGAGTCTTTCCAAATTTAATTATTTTTGTTCTTAGTGTTTCAAATTTCAAGTAATTCCAGTTACTTAGATTTTGATGCAGCCACATGGGTCACCCATTTCCTGTGACTTCTAACTGTACTTGTTTTGGAGAAGGAAGTTTGAAGGGTGAGGTGGATTTGTGTGGCAGTTGTGTACTTTGCATTGTACACATTTCCAAGCAGTTGGTGAAAGCAGCTCCAGAAACCTAGCCGATCACTGGTTAAAAGGCAATACTTAGTGGTGAGCTTTGTATATTGGGGTGGGAAGCAGTGAATGGTGTGCAAGAATATATGCTTGGCACAAAAGTTTTGCCAATTTGTCCCTATTCATATTGCAAGAAGGAAAAATAACACAAAAAAACAAAGATGTGAGAATCCTGGATTTTGAGAGTGGTAGATTTCCCTCTCTTACATTTCATCCTCAAGAGAAATGTATCCATCTCTACTACTGTTTTCTTTCTTCTTATTTTCACACATGAATAGGTATTTCTTTACATTCAGTTATCTCTTATTGCATACTGAACAAATAATACACTTTTCAATCACGCTGCTTTGTTGTTCAGGAAAATGCCTGTATATTAATAAAGATCTGACTGATATAGAATTTTATCTCATTTAATTTAATTTTCCTATGTACTTCTTATCATGGGTGCTATTTTTTGGCCATGCTTGACCTCTTTTCAAACAAATAAAAAATGGGTGAAGAAATGTTTGTGAAACATTTTCCCTATTATTCATATTGTCTTAGAGGCATTTTTTTTCAAAATAATTCTTATCCAGATACCTAGAAACTTACTATCCAGAGTATTTTCCTCAAAACACATAATTCAGACTCATTTCTATTTTTTTCTCATTTAAATTTTTAAAATGAGAAATCTCATCGTGGATAGAATACTGAGCCTCCTTTCCTAAATGCGCTGTTAAATGGGGAGATGAATGATCGACTGAACTTTTCACTTTCATCCAGATGTCTTGGCTTTCTGCCCACCTAGTCTGTGCATGTATGCTTGCGCACATGTGTGCCCATAGGCATGTTGTCACCCCCCAGTCCTAGGTAGAAATGAGCGGGGTCAGTTTGGGGATAGTGATGGGACTTGGCAGTGCAATACAGGGCAGGCATGAATCGAGCCAGCCCCTCCTGGGGAGCTCGGCCATGCTGGCATGTACAGGTGTGTTTGGGCGAGATGCAGAATGAGCACACGGAGCTGACACCTGCCCACAGATTCCGTGACCAAAAGGAACAATGGCTGCTCTCAAGGCTGCATTTATGGTCTCTCAGCAGGCCTGAGTTTGTTCCGTGCTCCCTGGTAAAGAGGCTCGGTATATTTTATTTCGTGCAGTTGGTCTTCCTGTATTCACCAACCACTGCTGTGTAGTATTCCTGGGAATGTCCTGTTTGACTGCACCAGCAGCTGCCTTTGAGTGAGTAGGAGGAGTGTCGTCCTTCAGAGGGGTTAGAAGGTAAAGGTGACTTGTTTGGTGGTCTAAATATGCTATTAGAGTGCACTACTTATATCGTGAGCCCTATCTAATTTCAGAAATGGATTTTATCAGCCAGAATGAGCAGTAGTGTTCCATCCTCACTTCCTTATTTCACAGGTGCACTCTCTTTTAGAAACATTTTTTGCTCAAAACCGGTATAGTACCTGATATCTATGCGTAAGTGACACATTCCACACCCCATCTGCTGATCCACCTTTCAGATATCCTCGCGTCCTCCTTGTTTCCCATTTTTTACTGCTCAGGCCTCCACTGAACATGATCGTCCCAGCAGACCTTTTATCCAAGGACTGTTGATCACAGCCCAAGAGCTGTCATCCTATTTGCATTCTGTGGATGCATCATTATTCACAACATTTGATGTCCATAAAAACACATTAAAACTATTTCCTTGAGCAAAAATAATCAGCTCTCTGCTGTACATATCATTTGTATACTCAAATTGTAAAATGTAAATTGATATATAAGAAAATGGCCCATTAACTTTTTCATTAATGACAATAATACATTTTGTCCACCAGCAGTAGGAGGATCTTGCCTTCACTTTAGCAACCTGAAGGCTAAATGGGGTTCTCCTCCTTTTTCTATTTTAATTTCATAAAAATGATGGATGTCATTAAACAGAAATTCTTTCCTTTATCTGATTTGGCTTAAAATATGGACCATTTGATTTATTATAAAATTAAAGCAACCCTGAGATATAGTACAGGTACTTTTTTTAAGTAAAAGAAAAACTCTTATTATTTGGCTAGGTCTGAGAAAAGACTTCTTCACAGATAATATATAATTGTCTATGTGTTCATTGTATTTCCATTGCTTAACCATATGCTTCCATATTATATTGAAAATACTGAGTGTTAAAAAATGTTGCTAGATTTTTGTCATGACATACAAATCTATAATCAATTTTATCTTCTTATTTTAAGATATGCCATTTTTATTAAATTTCATTTGAACTTACTTTGACTACTTTCTGTGAGAATTTAGTGCATGCTTTTTATAGAGATAAATATTTAATTTATCAACTTTCTTTTTTCAGCTATTAATAATAATCATATTGTTCCAGGGTGTAGCATTTCACTCCTATAACACATGTATGACCAGTTGGCAGGCCATAGTATTTGATTAAAACATAGATTAATAATTAGTCTATCACTGATACATTGTGCACTAAGAGATAAAGAACATTTGATATTAACTGAGAAATAAAATCTGCCTTCAGTAAATTGCGTAGAAAAATTACACAGTACATTTAAATTACCATTTGCTTAGCAACATGCCCTTGTAGCCATTCCAGTGGGGCTATAAAATGATCGATTTACTTTAATTTTCTACTGAATCCTGAAAAAAATGGCTATCAGTAACCCATCCCTTCATCATAGCATGCTGATTCACTCTGTGTATTAAATTTACTGGCAAGGAGCAAGACGTTAACAAAAAGTAACAGATAATGTGAACATTTCATGCATAATCTGTAATATGAGATATGTATTAATAGGGAAATTATGATGCATTCAATTATTCTGAAATGCCTTCCAGAGATGTTTTGATTTGGCTGCGCTCGGATAGTAGCAGCGCAGCGGGGAGCATCTCAAGTGATGAATAACCTAATCTCCTAATCTCAAAATGGGCACTGTTCACAGCTAGCCTGGGAGACGCTGGTAGGAGAGACCACACTTCACAGACATGACCATGGAGATGAATACAGCAAACACAACAACCCCACAACAACAACAACAACAACAACAAAATAACTGGCACCCCAGACTGCCTCACTAAGCCCCTGCCTTTTAAAAAGCAGGTAATGAAATGCATATCCCTAATGAATGTTCTTTAGTCCATCATAGTCCCACAGGTCTAAACTCTGATTCAAGAAGCACCTTTCTATTCTTCTCTGCAAAACTTAAAGACAAAAGGCTATAAACATGGTTGCACTTACATTAGTACTGTTAGTAGTTCATTATTTATGAGCTAGTAGATATGCACAAGCACCCGTTCTCCTTTGCCACCTTTCAGGCACACCTGGAAGGATCTTCCCCATTTATACATTTCCCCCCTTTTAATTTCTGAAGAAAGCCTGCCACAATAGGAAGCTGTTCATCTTGTATCATAAGCCCCATGTTCTATAAAGCTGCTTGGGCGTAATTAAGCAGTTATGCTTATTCCTTCATGTGGGAAACAATGGAGGGTCAAGCAGGATTTATTGTGTTGTGTACAAAGTCAGAGAAATGGAGGTGTGTGTCAGGAATCTGGATGGTCATTTCTTTGCCATGTATGTGACCCCTCTCAATGTACGAACAGGAGTGTATTTTTTTTCCCTGATGATTTACTTCTTTTCTTTCATGGGATCATTGCCACAAAACTAGTAGGTAATACCCTGCTGTAAGGAAAATAAGTCCCTAGAAAAATATGCTATGCATGTATGCCTTCCCCCACCCTTAAATTACTTGATTGCAGCCGGCTCACTTTTTGATTAATGCAATTTTGCATAAGGTAATATTACACGAGTGTATTACTTTTCAGTAATTATTCAATGGAGTTAATATGGCAGACTTCTTGAAGAAAAATTAGAACCGTGGCGTCTCATTTCTCTAAATCCCCAGCAATGTTCAGTAGGGTAACAATAATAATTATGTATAAATAAATAAATTTCTTTTATCAATGTTCACTTGGGCTGGAAATAACGGGCAGCCTCATCCCCAATCAGAATACTACGGGCTGCACTTTTTAATTAGCAGTGTTCCAAGGGGCAGAAATGATTTTATATGCAGTTTTGTTATGCTGCAGTTTGGGAGAGTGACACAGTGATTTGTTATAACAAGGGTCTTTGCAGTTTAATCATCGTGTGAAATTATGTGTGCTGTTTTGCTTTTGCTTTCCCTCGCACCTCTGGGTTTGAGCCACTCCAAAACCGGCAGGAAAGGCTTACACACTCCTTTTCCTAATGCAGTTTTCTTTCCTTTAGGTCTGATTTCATGTGAGCATCATTTTAAACTCCAGCAAGATGAGCTTTTATTTAACTAGCCCTTGCTTACAGACGTCCCGTGTCTACTATTCTATTTCTTTACTATGATACATACTTTGCAGTGCATTTTTCTCACTAATCATGGTTTAGCAAACAAGGAAGGAGAGGGCCCTGTTTTATGAAACTTTCTGATGAGTGATGTTCAGTTTATTTCAGTCTTTAGTATACTAGAATGTGCAATTGCTCCGAAGATAAATAAAAGATTCAGGCGAGCGCCACTGGAGAGCGGAGCAGCATGTCTCTGGCATGGCTTGAGACTTATCTGATTTGGATTTGTATACCTCATGGGGAATGGCAAAATATTGGAACAGACGGCTTGATATTTCCGAAGAATATAGTGGGCTTTATTAGCACCAGTTTCGCTCCCTGACTGACGGCTTTTTCAAATTTTTTATCTTATTAATCCGTGCTACTGTATGTAAATGTTATTCCTCTCTGCATAAGGGAGGCAACCAGCGATTTGTAATAAATGCTTATGAGTGCCTGAGGCTGCACTTAAACTTTAAAACATCTATTATTAAGTTGCAAAAAAACACTGTAATGGCCAATAGTGACCTCATAGGAATTTTAAACTGTGGTCTGCTCTTCTGCATTAAAAACAAAAAAAATTGCCTCAAGTTAGAATTATGAGCAATGCTATTTTAACAGCTGCATTTTGATTATTAAAGTGTGTTTTACAACTGAATTACAATGCTTTTATGGACTCTAGGTATAAGATTTAAAAAGGTCATTAAACATAGTCGGGTTTTGTCACAGTAGGTGTCATTGTATACAATGGACACTACACAATCTATTTTATGTCACCACACTTAGGATTTAAAATAGCATGTGGGAGCATTTTAGTCTGTTTAACCATGTAGATTACTATAGACCTCTCAAGGATTTTGACAGTTTGCAGTTTGAGATGACTACTTTCATTATTATTTTATTAATTTGACAAGAAGCCCTACAGATTTTCTGTGTATCACTGATCCATTTGTCCCAGAAATAATTAAAAATGCCAGCCTGGAGCAACAGACAACAGATACACTTCTGGCAAATCAATGTTCAAAAATGCATTGCTTGTACTGTAGCCAAGTCTTTAGTCCTGAAACATTTCTGCATTTTCTTCATGTATCGTACGTATATGGGCTCATTGACAGTAGGTATTGACCCACGGTGTTGGTTTTCCAAATGTAGGACCTTTACATTGATTTATCCATTATATCTTATGCTGGGTACTGTATGTGATGTTTGCATCTCTTCCTGTACAAACACGGGGTGAAGTTGCAGAAATTTCTCAGGGCTGCCTCTGTCATCCATAGCTCAACAAAGCGGTAAATGTAAACTTCAGTTGGCTTTGCCTGTACTGAGCCTGTTAGCTACTTCCGTGTCAATCTTTAATTTTCTTTTCATTAATTTGGCCTCTGACTGGCTGGAATCTGTGCCATTTGTGGAACTGATTTCTGGGTGCCTGATTGTTGATGAGGACATGGGGATGGAGGTGTGATAAGGAGTATAGAATCCTCAAAATATTTGACAAAATGTCACAAAGGATTGTATTTGCATGTAGTACCCTGGGTAGGACATAATGATTAGTGTGCAGTGCGTCGCTGGCTCTGCGTATCCGAGCTCATCCAGATAACATGTCTGCTGCACAGCTTTGAATATTGTATATGTACTTTGAACATATCTGTGACTAGCAAAGCTGTCATTCTCTTGAAAAATGTAGCTGCACGAATGACAATGCTGGTTTGATTTTTTTTTTAGAAGAGGACATCTTCTAAATAATTATTATCATGCTAATAACATTTGTATTCTTTTGTGTATAATTAAGATCTGCCTGTCTAAGCATGAAATAGGGTTGAAATCGTGAATGAGTGTGCTATCCTTAACCTCTTTAGTAAATCAGTTTTAATTTGGCTTTCTTTAGGTTAAATCATAACAATAGACTGCTGTATACAATAATCCACAATTCTTGATGGTAAACAGTCTTGGAAATATTTAATACTTAGTGAAGCTTCTCTCAAAACTGAAGCCTCTCTTATGAACATTGTGTTTAGTCAAAAATAATTATTCAACAATTATAATGGGTGTTTATTTTATGAAGTTAGCATTAACTCTTTATTTCTCAGGAGGAGAAATACCTAAGCAATTTTATATTTTGACTTCTTTCCCTTTGACATGTGATTTTTTTTTCATCTTACATAATACAAATATTAATTTTAGTGTCATACTCTGCCTAATTTTGAGACAATTCAAGACAACAAACAGGATAAAGTGCAGTGAAAAATAAGCTATTTAGGTTCAAAGCGTAGTAGATTATGTATTTTAATGATCAGAAACTGTTTTGGAATACATCTTGCTTTTTATTGTTTTAAAAATAATAGTATTTGTGGTGAGGTTTTTTCATTCTTTCTTCTGCAATTTCATGGCTAATACCTAGGCAGGCAATTATGCTAAAAGAAATTATCTTTGTCATTTTGCAAGGGTTATTCTTTATTTTCGAGGTACTTATGGCTTCTATAACCTCGCATATTCATTCTTACCCATCCCGAGTGTAACCATTTGCATGCTGTGATTTATAAGGTTATTGGAAAACACCTCCATTTATCTATTACGAGGGAGCACAGACTGCTTGGGAACAGATCAGGCAGCATCGTTGGCAAGGAAAATGTATAAGGGGCGGGGTGGAGAGAGGAAGAGGAGAAGAGAAAATGGCAACAGGAGGAAAGTGGGAGTGTGAAGAACTCGCTGATGTTTCTGCTTTTGTTTTCCAGCTGAGCCCTGCTCGCCCCTGTCCCTCGGCTTCCCTGGTGTGGCACACACAGGCCTGCCTTTGGATTTTTCCATCCATATTTTTGGTGCTCACACGGTTTTTCTGTGAATCTGTATTTGTTTTTTTAGCATCAGCAAATATTTTCTGAGTGTCTATGCATTGTGTACACTGTGCTCGAGGGCTGGCATCGTGCAGAGCCCAGGAGGAGTGTAAAGGAGGTGAGGGAGGCACCTTCTCTGGCCTTTTCTGAGCAGAAGTTTATTCAAAAGTATCAATTAGAAACAAATAGATAAAACAATACGAAATATGCAACAAGTAAATGAAATCATATTCTAAAACGGTTTGCACCATAGTGTCTGGTGCTACAATTTCTTAAGAAGTGATAATAATATGTTGATAATGATAAGATTGATGCCAGCAAAGATGTTAGTATGCAAGTTTTTCTGTTACTTAGGAAACCTGTATTTGAATGGATTTTCCACAGCGGAAGCTGCTTTAATGGAGCCTCCCTTAAATCTCCCCACTACCTCCTACCCTAACCCATCCTCATTTCCCTAACTCTTGTTCTTTCTTCACCTGACATTATAATCTATAGCCTGCTGCTGTTCACTGGTTTAGTCTCTCTTCCTACCTGGGGAAAATAAGCTTTATGAGAACAAGGATCATAGTTTTGTTTTGTTTTGTTTTGTTTTTGCCAGGCACTGTAAAGATGTTGACTGGATGTTTGATTTGTCTCCCCTCTCTGTGTACTAACCTCATGACTTCAGTATGCCAGTCTTCTGCTCACCTGGCATGCACTGTGGCCAAGCTTTCAGTAGCCAGCCTGCCAGTGTCGCGGTGGAGAAGAGAAAATCCCCAGAAACAGTTGTGTGGCCTCCAATAAACTGCTCCAAAAAGCTAGAAGGTTGATCAAGGTCCTATTGATATGTTTGCACATAAGAAGCTAGTTGTTCTGAGGTAGAGCATTCTGTGATACACGTCTGCACAGTACTTAAGCAAAGAAGTGTTGCAGTCAAGTGAGCCTGGCTTTGAGTTCTTCCTCAGCTCTGTGTCAGGTCAAGCCCAGGCAAGTTCTTAACTCTCCTAAGCTGCATTTTCCTTGTTTATGGGGCTGAATTAGTAAGATCCTCATTTGGTCAGTAGTCATGAGGGATAAGTTAAATGCTTATAAAGTCTGCACAGGGCTGCACAAGCACCACCTCGGTACATGTGAGACAGTGCAATAGTACTGCTCACAGCTGCTCTTTACCTATAATCACCATCCTTCTCATTTAGTCAGCAATATGTTCTGTTGTATAAGATATGACCTAACATTTTGTGATCTATGGTACATATTCAGGACTCTGTTTTTACCCTCCTAGTATTTCAGGGTTTTAAATTGTTACTAAGATTTATTTGATAAATGAACAAGTACCAAGTTTAGGAACATACACTAAGACTCAAAACTATACTATGCATTCTTTCTAGTATAGTATAGAATACTATACTACACTATATACTATACTATACTATACTATACTATACTATTCTTTCTTTCTTTCTTTCCTTCTTCTTTTTTTTATTTTTTTGAGGAAAGTTCTTGCTATGTAGTTTAGGCTGGCTTTGAGCTCACCATGTAGTCCCTGTTAGCCTCAAACTCATGGCAGTCCCCCTGCCTCAGCCTTCCAAGTGCTAAGATTACAGGTATGGTGTACCACTGTACCCAGCTATAGCTTTAATTTAGAACTGAAAAAGTATTCATTCCCAAATTGTAACTGTCAATAGAAAGAAAACTGAAACTGTATGATATGGATGAAGGACAATGGAGAAAGGGAAATAAATGAAAAAGTGATGTTCAAGCATTCATTGCCTCGATTTATTTTTAATTTTCACACACTTAAAATCATATAAAAAGATGATCTAATTATTTCCCTGACATCTGTATTGTCATGTATTTATTTTTAACTATATATGTATAATATCTAGAGAATGAATATTGTATGTTGAAAGTGGAAATTAATTTTCAGAAAGAAAAGTAAAGATAAAAAGATGATTTTAGATAAAGTAAAGATAAAAAGATAATATGATAAACTTATATTAAATACCTTACAAAATTGCAATGATAAAATTATAATGATGTTATCAATATCAGTATCATACAATTTGAGTGTAGTAATTAAGCTTAATATAAGTATATTATATAATTTAAAGTAGCATTTAATTTAAAAGGGAATAAATGAATAATACAAAAATTTAGTTGGAATATAATGATTTTTTAAAAAAAATTATGATTCTATTATATCCAATATATGAACATAGATCTGCAATCAATTAAAAAGTTAAGGATAAAAAAATCAATTCATAAAAAATATCTATAGGGAGTATATGTTGCCACTTATAGATAAAAGTACAGCAAAAGATACTTTAGCATAAAAGCAAGAGGAGATACAATAAAAATTATATAGATTTGTTGTTATGACATTTTAATTTGTATTTTTGCAAAAAACTAAAAGCAAAAACCTAAGATAAATACTTAGAAGGTTTTTAAAATATAAAGTGTAATTTTTAGAGAAACAGAGTTCTTAAAGATCAACAGAAAGAGAATTCTGCTAGAAACATAAACTCAATTTTCTTTGTCTTTTTTTAAGTCTTCAAAAAGCAACATAAAGAAAAGCAAAAGTGTACACTGATATATTTGGCTGAATTAGAATACAGACTCTAATGTTTGTGAGAGCTGCCAAAGGAAATGTGTTTGTGTAGGAACCATTTGGAAGTAAGTACAGGAGAGAGAGAGAGCCCTATTCTACCACTCGAGATCCATAATTATGCAATATCCATTGGCTTTGGGCAGTCAGGGAGGTACCCAAGGGTGTGGTTGAATTCCTTGTCTGTGAGAAGGGTTGAGAACTGGGGGAGACGGGAGGCATCCCAGCTCCCTCCTCCAACAGCTGAGCAGGCTCAGAGGGGCTGAGGAGTTCATACTTTAAAGAATGACTCACAGAAACCACTGTGACTGACAGAAGCATGATGTGAGAGTCCTTCTAAACTAGGTAACTTCAGGTAGACCTGCTCTCTGACATTTCTGGGATCTTACGAAGATACTTCTTGAAAAAATGCCAACTCATACAAATACAGAGGTACAAAGTTCATACAGCATCTATACAGACATAACATTAAAAGAAAAGAACACCATATTTTATTAACAACAACAATAAAAAGATTCACCACAGTGATGTAGCTGGAATAGATGAAAATATGAGCAAATAAGATGTCATTGATTTAAAATTTTCTTTTAAAAAGTCTCTCTAAAGGAAAAAACAAAGGGAACTGTGCAAAAATTCAGAAAAACATAGAAAAACTGACAAAGTGGTAGAAAGAATAATAAGTGAGGTAAAAGAAAGAACTCAGGAAAAACAGAAGGAAATGCAACACAAATAAAATTACTATAAAAACAGAACCAGCACAAAGTCAGAGACATTATGCAGGTCATGGGAAGAATAAAATCAATGTATGAAATGAAGTACATAGAGGGGAAAAGTAGATAAACTAAGAAGGTGATGGGGAGATCCACCATATCTTCATTTAATTCCTTCTGGAAGAAACCATTCCTAAGTGAAACAAAGAAATTAATTAGAGGCATGATTTCACAAAATGTTTTTGAAAAGAATGATTTACTTACGGAAGGGACACCAGTATCACAAAACCTGGCCTGTTTTTTGTTAACACCAAGAATATTCTAGCAAAGTTATAGGATTTAAATAGCTAGACCAAAAAAAAAAAAAAAATGGAACCATTTATAACAACAAAAATCAGCTGGCCCAAGATTTTCAGTCTTCAATCTAATAGAATTCTCTTTTGTATATAAAAACTGTAAGATTACTATTTTTTTTTTGTTTTTGTTTTTGCACAGACAAGACAAACTATATTCTCCCATAGAGTCTTTGAGAGGAAATTACTAGAAAATGAACTTTAATGAAACAGAAGAGAACTCCATCAAGAGGACTGGTGGTGAATATTCCATGTATTCATAGAACTACTAAGACTAGCACTGAAAGTACAGTGGCAGTGGGAAGGTAAAGGTCCATGCTAGTGATTCTGCAACTGTAAAGTGCACCTGAATCACCCGGGAAGCTTGCTAAAATGCATGTGCCAAAAACTTAGCCAGAGACTTGATATTTCTAACAAGGGCTGACCTAATGTAATGCTCCTTGTCCCTGGAACATGCTCGGAGTATTGAGTATGTCCCAGCAAAATAAACATAACCAGTAAAATTAGGAGAAATTAAAAGAAGTATGATTATTCTCTATCATAATTGGGAATCAAGAATAATATCTAGTTCTAATAAATCAACTAAGCATAATTGCTTAGTAGTAATAAGGTATATATTTTTAAAAAACATATTTTGACCAAAGTCAAATGAGAGAGAGAGATGGAAAGGAGATACTAATTAAAGGAAGACATGATAATTTTTTCATTGTCTGTAATAGAAAACTATTAGACACAGCCCGCAGAAGCAGAGGACCAAGGGTAGTACCTAAACAGGTTGCTCTGAAGTAAATTATTAAAATTAATTATAAACTCCATTCTCCATTCAATTATAAATACACAACAAAAAATAGACCAACTGGTGAAAGATTTAAATGTAAACTACACAGAGACATAACATAATATGACAGGACTAAGAATATTTATTATGGCCATGATAAAAATTATCTAAAATTGAAGACTGAAAGACTAATAATTTCAAATAGATCATAGAGCAAGCCCATTGCACATATCAGAGTTTCTCAGCTTCCCTCCTGTTGACATCTTGGGCTGAAGAATACTTTGTGTGGTTGCAAGGGCCCTGTTCTATGCCTCACAGGACACTGAGCTACAACCCTAGATGTTTTCCTCTAGATGTCAGTAGCATGCCCCCTCCAAACTATAACAACATAACATACAGTGCCACATATCCCATAGGTGGAGATGGAGCCCAGATAATTGCCAACTGACGGCCACTGTCGTACATGTAAAATACATACTTGAAAATGTCTTAGAAAAAGTAAAGGGCCAGAGCCAGACAAGACATGATACACAAGTGTAAAAAAAAGTACAGATGATAATATGGTGTTAGTATAAAACCAAAAGGAAATAAGGCCAAAGATATGGCATAAATAGAAAAGGAAATATCCACTGCAATGTTGAAAGATGAAATCTGCATTGAAGTTACAATTGTTATAATTTTCAAGGTACTCATACAATAACATGTGTATAAAAATATTTTTTTTAAATGACATACAGGGCTGGGGATTTAGCTCAGTGTTTCTGGTGCCTGCCTGGCAAGCCTAAGGTCCCGAGTTTGATCCCTAGTATTCACATACCACAATGCCAGGCATGGTGACTCACACCTGTAATCCCAGCACTTAGGAGGCAGAAGCAAGAAAACTGCTGAGTTTGAGGCTAGCCTACGCTACACAGCAAGTTTGGAACCAGCCTGAACTACAAAGCAAGAACTGTCTCAAAAAAAAAAAAAAAGAATGACATACAAAGAAAAATAGAAGTGTAGTAATAGTTCATCTCTTATAGACTATAGGAGGTGGACTATTGGATGAAGGAGGAAAAAAGAAGCATACACAAATAATAATGTATAAGTTCTGTCCAAATGGAGAAAAAAAGCTATTCACAAACCCTTAATCCAGTAATGTGAATTCCTGGGCAGCCAAGGAAACCACAGCATCTCAGAGATACAAACAGCAAAGAATACATTTTCTGATTACAAAACAGCAAAACTAAAATTAGGAAAAAAACATAAAATGTAGTTCCTTAGCTCCTGGAAGAAAATGTCGTAATTCAGGGGCAGAAGAATTTGTATAAAGCAAAATCTTAGAATAGGTACAAATATTGACCATATCCTGGGACTTATTGCCACTGAGTCACATAGATAGTGCAAGTTCCAAAAATTATCAGTCTTAGATTCCTGTATAATTAAATAATAAAGACCAGAAAATGTACTCCCTCATACAAGAGGGAACAACAAAATATAAACAATAAGATAAATAACCAAAATTATAAAAATGGAAGAAACAAAAATTATATTAAAAAGTTTATCTAAATTATCAAAAATAAAATCTACATTTAATATACAAAATAAGAAAGTAAGTATAAAGTTGAAAATAAAATGACTAAATTTTTCCACTCAATATTTGGAATGTAAATTTTAGAAATTTTGGTGAACTGTTTTTACTTCAGGTGATCTTTAAAAAATCATACACTTTGTTTTTCTGTGTGAGAAATAAAGATGAGTCCAGTCATCAACACACCTTGCTTCCCCTGAAACACAACTAAATTTGCCTGGTGTCATCGTGGAATTACCACTGGATCTTTAGAATGTAGATAATTTCATTGCTTTCTAAACTGTTTCAGATCATAGATGAAAAGGAAAAATTCTAAAATATTTTAAAGAAGCAAGCATAGTTCAGATTTTAAAATGGCAACAGTAACAAAGCTTAAAATTATACAAAAAGGCCCAACAGCATATTTCACAGATGTAGAGAAAAAAATTTAAACTTTCATCTGGAACCACAAAAGACCTAGAATAGCCAAAGCAATTCTAAGCAACAGGGACATGGTGGGGGGTATCACAACTCTGAACCTGAAACTATACTATAAAGCCACTGTGATAAAAACTG